>VXBI01002229.1:834952-927186 GCA_013397375.1 Toxostoma redivivum | reverse complement strand
GCGCCGCCGCCGCGGCGGGGGGGGGGGGGGGGGCCGAGGGGCGGCCCCGCGCCAGGCCCCGGCAGCCCCCGCACCCCGGTGCCGCCGGACCGCCCTCCTCTGCCCTTCCCGAACCGCGCCGCTGTTCGGCAGAGCCGGCACCGCGCTCCGNGCCCGCCCCGCCCCGCCCCGCGCGCCGGCGCGGCACCGCCCTGCGGCCGCTGGTACTGCGGTGAGGTCAGCGCGCGCCGTGCGCATGCGTGGGGGCCGTCACCGCGCACCCGGTCGCCATGGCGACCCCACCCACCGGGAGCCGCTTCGGTGAGCGCGGGCACGCGCGTTCCCCGGAATGCCGCTCGAGTTCCCAGGAATGCCACGGCGCCGTCCCCGCTCACCGGCCTCCAAGCACTGCCGCTCCCCCAGCTGCTGCTCCGAGCGAGGACAGGCCGCACCGCTTTGAGAATTCCCCCCGCTGCGCGCGGAGAGCGTGAGGGCTCGGTGCTGCCATGCGGCTGTGGCCGCGCACTGCCCTCCTTTGGGGAGGCCCCAGGGAGGAACTGTGCCACAGAAATACCGAGTGCCTCAGGCTGGAACCTCAGCGGGACACCTGGTCCAACCTCCCTGCTCCAGCAACGCCATCCCAAACCACATGGCGCAGGATTGTGCCATGACAGCTCTGGAGTGAGGGAAACTCCTCATTGTCTCCGGACGAGCTGTTCAGTGCGCGGTCACTGCACGCTGAAGTAGTTCTTCCTCATGTTCAGGTGGAAATTCCTGTGCATCAGTTTCTGCCCGTTGCCTGTTCTGTTGCTGGGCACCACCGAGCAGAGCCTGGATCTATCCTCTTGACATTCCCCTTTCGATATTTATACACATGGATAAGGTCCCCTCTGTCATCTCAAGGCTGAGCAGCCTCAACTCTCTCAGCCTTTTCTCATACCCCAGATGCTCTAGTCTCTTAATCAACTTTGTTGCCCTCCACTAGACCTGCTCCATGTCTGTTTTGTGCAGCCTTAGTTAAAAAGCTGCATTTAAGAGCAACTAATTCTCCTTCAAAAAATTTGCAGTACTCCCATTCTATAACTGAGGTGAGAATGGGAAATAAATGCCCTGTGCAGAAGCTCTTGGCCAAGATGTATTTGACCATCTTGTTCCCTGGGTTCACGACTGCTTTTCTTCTGTTGGTTGTAGGGAATGTACCTCTGTGTCCCCTCAAACCACCACTGTCCTCGTCCTCTATGCTGCTGAAAGAAGGCAGCTGACCTCCATAACACTGCAGTTCCCAACAAGCACTGAGCCTGAGCCATCAAAATATGGGAGAGATGGATGTGGAACAAATGACTGATTTTCATTCATAACTTTGGCAAATAAACATGCCTTTCTCCTTGGCTCACCACTCTGGCACAGCAATGACTTTTGGCAAGCTTCCTCCAAAAAATCCTAGATTTTCCAGTTCGCTCTTTTGTGCCATCAGATTGCAGAGCAATACCACACTGTTGCTTTGGGTGAAGCCATCAGCACAGGCTGAGTGTCTGGAACAGGCTGCACAGATGTCAAGAGAAAGCTGGGGATATAAGTGCTTAAAAGGATGCCAGCTCTGAGCAAACTGAAAGCAGGTGATTACAAACCAGCTTTAGAAATTACCATGGCTCTCACCCCCAGGCAGTAGCTAATCTCCTGAGAGCCCTAACTGGCTAAGCACTACCCACAGTAGAGACACAACAGCTCTGCTTCAGCACAGCCCGTGTGCCTGAGTGTTTCCCCTCCTTGGTTGGGCAGTTCTGCAAATAGGACTCCTCCAGTGGTCTGCCCTTCTCCTGTTTTGCAGTCTCCCAACAGCAGCTAAGGACAGAGATCATGGGTACATTAATAAAGGACCAATCATTCCACTTAATCTGGATCTGCTAGAACTGCAGGCAAAGTTCTCTCAGAGAATCTAGATAGTTCTCTTCCCAAAATACCTTCAGAAAATACCTTGCTCATTTTGAGTGAGAAAATGAGATAAAAACTGAATAGTAGTAAGTTAGGTGAATTATGATAAGCAATGTTTTGTTTAGTTTTAGTAAGAAATCAATAACTTTGTATCACACATTTATTATTTATTGTGTATCACACATTTGCTGTGAATTTATTCTCTTCAATATTACAATAAAGTGGCATTTACTTTGGAGATCTCCCAAAACTGTCTTCTGATATAATTGTATGTTTGCTCTTTTTTCACAGATTCTTACTTCTGGTGATTCTACATTCACTCTTTGGCAGCCTAAAGCTTTGTAAAGAAATGCTGAGAAATGCAACTGGCATAGGTTAAAGTATTTTTTTCTCCCCTCCTAGGTAAAACTTCGACAGAAAATACGGCTTTCATTCTCTCATTTGTTGCAAGACTTGGGGGGGACAACAACTACACAAAACTTAAAAGCTTCCTCGTTGTGCAACTGACAGATTGTGGACATTGGACATGTGTTTTCTTCATATTTTTATTTTAAAGCAGGTAAAGTCTGCACAGAAATAAATTTGTCATATAATCAACTCTAATGTTTGGAGTTTTTCTCCTGTTACTAGATGACCGTTTCCTTGCTCCCTGCAGAGACTTTTAGAACAGTTTATGCCTATATTCAAGACAACCAAATTGGTCCATGAGCAGCAGCACTAATGATGCCTGGTTTCTCACAGGTCTCTGTTCTTTGTCCTTCTAATCCGCCCTGCTCTCTCAGCAGCCCTACCTTCCTTTGTGTGTCCTGTGCCACTCCCCTCCAAGGGTGTCTTGGGCTGGCTTTATGATGCTTGTATCCCCAAATCATCTGTTCTGTTAGTGCTAAAGTTCTGCAGCTTTAGGACTAGTTCCAAGAGTAAAGAGGATAGATAAGAGGTGCAGCATTTATTATCAAAAACTGCACTGGCTCCCCCACATCCTTCTCACAGACTGTGTTGTCTGCAGTGAACAGTGGGAGAGAGCTCTCTTTTACTTTTCGGCTAGTTTTTCTAACCAATTGAAGCAAAGAAGTTTCCTGGACAGTAATTTTTCCTCCTTTTTCTTAGAATTGTTCAACCCTGCTCTGGACTGAAAACCCAGAGGAGCACCAGGAGCTCACACCTGTGTCCCACCGGGCCTGGCCTGGGCCACAGCATTTCCCAGCGCCGGAGAGACTGAGAACAGCCTGAGTGAGCTGGGCTGCAACCCACAGACGGGACTCTTCTGAATCTATCATCTCTTCAAAGCAGTGAGAAATTTTGCTGTATAGTATTATTCATTTTTGTGCTGGGGAGTGCCTTGCCTGTTAAATAAACAGGTTTTTTCCACTTCTCTCCGAGGAAATATTTTTCCCCGAACCAGCTGGGGGAGGGACTGCTTAAATCTGTTTCCTAGAAGGACCCTAGAGGTCCTTCTGTGTTTCCTCCTTTTTCTTCAGAGGTTTCTTCCCAAATTTGCCCTAAACCAGGACAAAGAGGCACAGGCAGCACGGTGGGGTTAGTCCAGGGCTGTATCCCTGTGCAGATGGAAGGGCAGCCTTCCATCAAAACAGATCACACCACGCCCCAGCTCCCTCCTGCCTTTCCCTGAGGCCAGCAATGATTATTTCTCTCCTTCATTTCTCATGAAACTTGAGATTGTTTCCTCCCCCCTAAACACTGAGAAAGAAAAAGGAGGGGGTTAGCCTGACAGTTGAATAGAAACAGACAGACAGACTGACTGGTCACATAAGCCTTGTTTTCATTAGGAAAAGAAGTCCAAAATACATCATAACCTGCAGGTTTTCTCCCAACTTTTCAAAAGTAGGAGGTGAAAGCATTGTTCTGATTCTCGCCCCTTAGGTTTCTTAACATTAATCTCAGTATTTATTCTTGAATTCTGCCCTTGATTCCACGGCACAGCCCCTCAGCTTTCCCAGGCCCATCACTCTACATTACTTCTGGCACACCTGTGACAGACCTGCACATCCATCGTCTGCGACAGCTCCCAATGGAAACCCACTGGGAAGGCATGGCAGGATACCCTGAGGGCAACCAGATCTAAGCTTCTGGATGGAATCCAGTCAGCAGGGATAACTTAGCTTCTCAAAGTTATGCTTAGGTAACAACTGTGCTGTTGCTAAGCCGTCCCTGGAGATTCATCCTGGGGTGCAGGAAAGACTCTCTAAATGAAGGAAATTGAAGTAACCACTGGAGGAGCTGCTACCATCACGTGAGACTGCTTGACCAGGCCTTCGTTACCAGTGGCTCAGCAGCAGGCATTTGGCAGTACCCCTATCCATAACAAACCATAAAAAGGCACTTTTTAGTATGCTCTCATTTCTGAAAGATCTCCATTTACTTACCTGTCTCCAAAACAAAAAGGCTAGTGCAGCGGAAAAGTCTGAGAGGATACTGTTCCTAGTGAAGATGCACATCTCTCTTTAATCAGTCCACACTGTTCCTTGCTTGTTGAGAAAGGTCTGGTTGTACACAAGGAGCTGTGTGCTTATACATGTGCAAAACAAAGCATAGCCCATCTGCAAGGTGACAAAAGAGATGAACTTATGAACAACTGCAGCAAGGACACAGAAAGCTCCAAGTAAGGGCAAAGCAAAGTCAGAAGGCTTTTTTAAAAAAAGAAAGGTAAGGATAGTCTAGCTTTCAATTACCAACACTGCTCTTCCAAATGAAAACACATCAATAAAACTAGTGGGAGGCAGATGGATGGACTGGCTCTATTTCAGCAGAAACACTGACTCTACCTGAATGACCTGCTCTTCCCCTTTCCTTTGGGGCCCTTTTGCACAACATCTGCTCAGGAATATGAGAGCCTGGTGCTTCAAGGAGAAATGCTTTTATTTATGAATGACAGTATGATGATGTAGCTGCCCATAACAGCAGAGGAAAGCAGTGTCAAAGCCTGGCTGTCCCTGGGTTGCTTTCCTAGAGTTGAGCACACTGCTATGCAGACTTAGCCACATTTCCTTTATGTGCTGTCCCAACCTGACTGCTTGTATGGCTAAGGGGGAAAACAGCTTCACTTGACTTGAGGTAGCAATGCATCTCTTCCTCTGCCATCTCCTGGCACTTAAATCTCCTGCACACATCACCTGCACAGCCTTGTGCCATGCTGAGAAGGCTGGACTGCTGATGGCACAAATACCATGGACTAACATGAGGTGAAGTCCAAGTACCCAACTTCTGAGTGCTGCTGATCTCACTCTGGCACAGGTTCCCCATGTCACTCACCTCTTCCAGCCCTCACTTACCTGGAAGACAGGGAATAAACTCCTCACCCATACTGCATGAGAACAACACTTGAGACAGGGAAAGCACAAGTACTTCAGATCAGCGTGAAATGGAATAATTCCTCGTTCTTTCCTTTGCACATGACAGTTGTCACAGCCCCAGATTTGAGCACTCTCAGCTCACACAATATGCTCCCGCACTGCTATCTTTAATTGCCACTTTCCTGCCAAGCCTCAGCGTTTTGCATCGGACTTTTTCCACGTGAGAGCTGCCACAAACAAAGCATCCCACTGACCCACTTAACTCCCACGTGAAGGCACATGAAGCTTCGCTTCAGTCACCAAACAGAAAAGAAAACACAAGAGCAGAAGGTTTTGATTAAAGGGAAATGAGCAAATGGCTTCAAGGCCCATGGTGTGCATGCAGGCTCGCCCGCGTGTGTTCACTCCTTGCAGACATTTGGCCACCCAAGGAGAAACATCCTGTACAAAGCAGGTAGTCAGTCCTCAGGCAATGTGAATTGGGTTGGATTCGAGATTTCCTGTTGGCAGGAAGGTCCTGTGAGCCATGCAACATCCCCACAGGCTTCTTCCCCTGACCTGGAGTGACTGCCTCCAGGGAGGCAGAGAATGGTTCATTCTCCCTGACCAAACATCAAGGAAGGCACAATTAGTGTTAATTGTGGTGTTCTTTGTACTGTGACTAGAGCCTGAGCTGAAACCCCCCAAAATTGAACACAGGCTACTGGCAACAGTTTTCCATGCTTTCTGAGCTGTGCTAGATTTAATGCAGTAGCCTGGAAGATCAGCTCTGGTCTTACCAAGGCATGGGCACCAGGCCTTATATTTGCATCAGAGACTGTATTTTTCCTGGCTGCCCTCAGGCGTCTGGGAAGACATTTACAGGTCAAACTTACAAGAGTCTTATTTTGTCTTGCACTTAAATTTACATTAAACAATATTTCATCCCCATTTCTGCTTCCCTCATTGTGTCCCATTTACGCTGTTTCAAATGGATGTTTCAAACCTCTTCCTGTGCTTGTTCTCTATAGTCATCTGCTGATATTTTTTTATCTTTTTCCACTATCCAAACCCAATTATGCTCATATCTCCTTTTTTTTTTTTATACTTGCACATCGCACGTTCACATACCTCACCAGCATGGGTTCTTTCATATTTGAAAAACATTTCCTTTTATCCCCACTCAAATATTAAGCCAACTGGAAAGTGACACATGAAGGTTAGGAATGCAGTCTGCTCCTGACAAGGAAAAAGTGCTGAGCTTTGCAATAGAGGCTAAGTGGATTAAGATCCTTTTTAAAGATTAGGTCACCCTTCACCCCAAATGCAGATTTCTACTGAAATTAATGGAAGCTGTTACAGAATGCAATGGGAGGCCTGACATTGAATGGCAACACAACAAACAAACACCAGCAGCCCACCCAAACCCAAGTGTCCAAATCACCAACTCCAAATGAATCTTAACAACCAGCTGGTTGATTCTGTACTATGTATTAACAGGCAGGATTTCATCTTGGAAAATTATGAGCTGATGGGGGAAAAAACATGAGATAGTAGTTTTCAGGTTAAAAACTTAGACTGTGATTCATCTGATGGGGCTGCACTGACATTACACCAACAGACACGTTTGCCTTAGGAGAATCCATACTGCCTCTGGAACTAGTCCTTTGCACTTGCATAGCTCCTGCCAGACCAGTAACAAAGCTCCAGCAGTTCCAAGCCTGGAATTTGTTTTTAAGGATACAGTTCAATAGAACACACTTTAAGCATTGCCCTGTTAATAAATCACAAACAGCATGTCTTTGTGTGGGATAGCTGAAGGAAAACTTTATAGATCTGTCTTACATTTCCTCCGCCATCACTTCTGCACAGATGAACCCAGCCCTCTTCCACCAGGCAGACCTGCAAATGCGGCCCAGAACCTGAAAATCACACCAGAGCCCTTCCAGCTCTCACATCAACAGAAATAAAAATACTGCAGGTGACACAGCAGCTTTGTGCTGCTGCTGCACAGCTGGCACAGACCCTGCTCACTCCCCAGTGCACGGCAGCCCTGTGTGAGAAACAGGGCACAAGTACAGCAGACAGGCAAGTCCTGCCTTCACTCTCAAAATGCTGCAATGTGTTCAGCCTTACAAAGCCACCCTGACAGAAGTAAATCGACTTCTCTGCTTGTTTAAAAAGAAAAATACACAAGCAAAGTGGGAATTTGTGCAAACTCTTGTAGGAAACTGGCAGCAATGCCTCACTGCAGAGCAAGCAGCCTCATTTCCACGTCTGCACCTGCTCAGCAAGGCTCCTCTCAGTCAGCACTGGAAAAACAAACAGAAAAGAACAGGGCTTTCCAAAATCACTATCATAAAAATGAAATTTGTTTCTCTCCTTCCTATTCTTTAAAACAAGTTTCAAATCCAGGCCAAGCCCCAGTCTCCAGGTGATGTATCAAATGGACAGACAGGGAAAGGAAGTGATCCCAGTGCCTGTGGCTCACTGCAGACCCCACCTCGCTGTCCTGAAGTCCTGCATACTTAGTCCTCACAGTTCTGCCTCTCTTCAACAGCACCTTTGAGGACTATCATAAACCAGCATTTTCTTTCCTGATCAGAGCCAAGACTTGTGTAGGAGCTTCTCTGTAGCTTTTCCTTTCCCAGCAAGGAGAACCACATGGTTACTGTCCACAGACACACAGGTGTGTAACTATTCCAAGCCTCCCAGGATAGCCAAGATCTCTGTTCCTGCCATATGTTTAATTAATGCTGGGTGTCAGAAGTGACATAGAAGAAAGTGTTTCCCTTTAGGAATTCTCACTCACACAGTTAACCATTTCCTCAGCTTTCTCTGACAGCTGCTGCCCTTCGGCAGGGAGGGATGTGCCTGCATTAGCAATGCCAGCAGCAGCCTGACACACAGAATTGCCCCCCCACCATGCCAGAAGCACCCTGGGGTGGCCCCCAGCATAGCTCTGGCTAAGAAGTGAAGATTATTGCTGCCTAGAGTTAGACATTTAAAGAATCTTGGTGTTAGATGGAAAACTGAGGAAAAAAGGATGTGTTTGAGCAGCATCTTGGACAATGAAGGAGGTTGGCCCAAGAGGATTTGTGGATATTCCTGGAAAACACATAATGGAGATCATATTCACTGTGCTCCTGTTACCTGCTTGCCCAGCTTTCACCTGCAGCACCCAGCCCAGGGCAGGGATGTGCACAGCACCTCACACAGCTCAGCCCACTCCAGCCAGCTGCATCACACTGCAGAGTGAGAGCCAAACTCCCCAGCACTCTGAAGGGAAAGCTGGGAGAGGGGAATTTGCTGGAGCTCCCCTCTGCCTCACTGGTTGGTTGGAGAGGAGATAATGTCACCCCTCAGACTCATGCCTAAGTCCTCCCTTGCACCATGAGCCATTTGCAGACAGGTTTTAGCCTTGCTCCCCGGGGCTGCAGCCATTTCCAAAGCCAGGTATGCAAGCAAACAGGCTTGGTACTGGCAAGAGCAAGTGTCACTTGCCCAGCCTGCTCTCCTTCTTCACTTGGCTCATGAGCAAGCACCAGCACTTGGACTGTGATGGCAGCACACTCCTTATGCTCCGTGCAGCCTGGGCATCCCACAGCATATCCAGCAGGCAAACCAAGTAGGAAAACATAAAACTGCATCTTTAATTTTGAGCAGTCTAACCCTGCTACATTCACCAGTATCACCAGTCTTTGTAAGCATTGGCTTCATCATTCCTTTTCCCCCTCTATCTTGCAGCCAATTCTGCTTTTCTCCCTCACCCTCCCTATCCCCCATTCTTCTTTTACTTCCAGTATTACATGTGCCAGAAAATGGTGAACACACTAAGACCCTGCTCCCTCCTGCAAAACAGAGAAATTGTAATAAATGAGTGTAAATTAGCAGGCTTGACTAGCACCTGTTTTTCAAGCTTGAAAACAGTAATACATACATAAGTGTTCAGCAAAACAGCTCCACAAAGTCATTCATAACTGAAAGGCAGAGCACTTGCAAGTCATGCCTTGAAATCACAGCCCCAACACTCCTAGCATGCCAGTAAAAACAACTTGGAGCTTGCCCTAAAATCAGTGGCCAGGAGGTTTGTGTTTGTCCAAGATGAACAAACAAATTACTGGAGAAATGAGAAATAAAAATCAGTGCAGGGACTGGGGCATAACTCATGACACAGCACATCTGTCCACTTGCTATGGAAACTATGTTTGGCAAGTATCAGGTGTCTGAATTTCTGCTTACGTACATCTCCCTGGACAGCAGTATATTAATAACACAGGCGGCCTAAAAACAGAAACTATCACCAAGAAAAGCTGCCCTTCTGCCAGAGTTCCTTGCTGTAGCCTGGGTATTGTGCTTTCCTCAAACAACACAGAATTTTGCTTCCTTTCTTTTCAGAGTTGCCATCTAAGCTGATCTCAGTTGAAGGAAGATGAACAAACAAAAGGAAGGGAAAGGAGAATTACAGCAGGAAGCAACCCTTATTGTAAGCAGTTTTCTTGAATGTCTTCCCATCAAGGCTCACGCTGCTGTGTGACTGGAGAGCCAGCAGCAGCCAGGGGTTTAGCTTAAAAGCACAAACCTTTTCAACAGACCTCAAGAAGCCAAAGTCCCTCCTGCAGGGGACATGCAGGAGCTCATGCAGGATGGCCCTGGCACTGCAGCAGCATGAGAAGCCACTGAGTCAAACATGGAAGAAAGCAGCACGTGAAGACAGGCAGGGGCAGAACACTGGGCACAGAGAGGAGCACAGCAACAGAAGCAGAGTGGGAAGAAAGCAACTCCAGGTTCAAAATGTGGGCCAAAACACTGGAATGGAAAACACAGGAATTGAGATGCTTAAGCTTTAGGGAACGTGGAACTGCACCAGAGAAGTTACTCTGGATAAACTAAGTTTTCTACAAAGCAGCTCTAACTCAGCAGCCTAGGAAAGAGCACTTGTGGCAGCACCATAGAAATGGGATTTTTGGTTAAAATCAGTATCAGGTTTCTCATGTATTCTCAAGCCGTGTTAGAGACGCGTGAATCACACACCAGTGCAGCCACTCACTCCTCAGTGCCTGGAGAGATGGCTTTCCTTACAAACACGCCCCGTCATTTCCCAGGAACCCTTGTGCTGCGGCATAGCCACATAGCTGAGTCGTGCTGCCCCCCGGTGTTAGCAGACTCAGCTCCCACCAGGAGAAACGCAGCCACATTTCTAGTTCATCCTGACCCAACAGCCTTCTTTACGCGCCCAACACGAAGTAGGAACGTGCATTTCAAAAGAAAACTGTCTATTCTGGGCAGATGTATTTTGCTTCTTTTCTGCTGCTCTCTGGTGTATGATGTCAAGGCAGAAGTTTTCTAAGAGCTGCACATCAGATACAAACAGATAAGCAATTTCTGCCAACCACTGTGGTCATGTGTATCTAAAACCTCAACTGAGCAAGTATTTCCCATGGGTTTGGGGTGCAAGCACTGCCCGCTTCTCATCAAACAGCACACAGGGAAGAAAGCCTGCAGATGTACACAGTAATATTTCCATTAAAAGGCCAGGACTGTCCATGACCGCTGGGTTGGTGAAGAGATTCCCCTGGCCTGCCCAAGCTGACAAGGGTTTGATATGAAGATGCACTCATCCAAGTGGCCTCCTCAGCAAAGGAGAATGATCTAATCTGAGTCACCTAGACAATGTCATTATGATCCCACAATTATTCCAGTGATCAGGCCAGATATATCAGAATCAGCAAGGTCAATGCTTTAGATTAATTTTTCTCTGCCAGAACTTCAACTCTTAAAATAGGCAAGGATTTAGTGCCAGCCACCTACCTAGCTGGTTATTATCACCTGGGCTTTCCTCTAAAATCTTCTGCCAAGCCTGACCAGCAGCCAACAGCATTAGAGTGTTTAAGACAACAAAAGATGAATGCTAAGTATATGCACAGAACCCAAACTGAGTCTTCTACAGATCTCAGACTTGCATTAAAATCCAAATTCTAACTGCACAGTCAAACTGCTTGTTCAAGCAGGACTGGATACATGCCATCTGCAATGACAAGCTAGTTGGAACAAGAATGAATCTTAATGCATTACAAAAAGCTACACTCAATTCTCTGAACTCATACTACTGCTGACAAAAAGCTGCCTTTGCACTCCTGGTTATTACAATATTTCAATGTGCTTATCACTCCCTGGAGCAGAAGATACCCTTGTTTCATGCAAGCAAGGAAACTAAAATGCAGTGACAAAGGACAACAGAACTGTCAGAACTCAGACTGCTCTGATTATTGGTGCAGCTTCTCAAGAGCCTCAATTGGTGCAAATATATGAGAACTTACACAAAATACAAACATTCAGTTAAACAGAATAACCATTACCAAGAGCCAAGAAAGTTGAAAAATTATAAATTTTTTAATAACCTGTCATTAATTATAAATTTAAGATACAGTTGCTTGCATTAGCAAGCTCTGAATGGACAGCCTCACATTTTCTTTCCAAACAGGGAGCACTAGACATGAGTTACAAAATTAACTGAAGATTTTGAACTACTGTAGCTGTGTCACAGCAGGGGAACTTGTGACCACAAAGTCAAGAATATCTTCATAGGCAGAGAAGACCACAGGTCCCTTGATGGCTAAATCAGAGGGACAGGATTTGTGAACAGTCCTTGCCTAAGAAAAACTGAAACAGTCTAGGCAGGATGAACCAAACCAGGGCAGCAGACACAGCAGAAGCTCCAACTCAATAGTTTCTAAGACGAGAAAAATATGGCTACAGCCATAAAAATTTTAAGTCTGTTTCTGTTTCTTCAGGCTTGGTCTTTGCCTTGGCTGCTTCTTTGGTCTCTGCACAGCGTTCTTAACACTGGCAGAGGGAAGCCTAACAGTTACTTCATCATCCTCTGTGTCATCATCCATCCGAGCAGCTTTCCGGCGCTCCAGCACTGCTGGAGTACAGACTGGAGTAGGATCCTGAAGAGATCAGAAAAACAGGATTCACTGCAAAGCCATTCTGCCAGAAAAGAGCTGTCACTGCCCCTGTGGTACAACAATACACCTCAGCCCAGCTCTCCTTCAGAAAATTGTTTTCATTTTGTAACTAGCTACTTTTGTAGACATTATTTCTTTGGACAGAAGTGTCACCTTCAAAGAAGAGTATGTGAAAGGTAACTGGAAATCAATTCACATTTTCTAACATGTTGTTATGCACATTTGCTTTCTAAACTCTGTACTTCCTGACTCAAAGCATCATGAAAGTCAAATGGAACAGAATCAGGACAATGGTGCATATCTCCAGGAGTATATTTGAGAATACAGAATACAGAATACAGAAATGTCACATTAAAATTTGCAGCAGAACTGAAACATCCCAGCTTCATTACCTCAATAAGCCCTCAGAACTCAGTGGACAGAACGTATTAGTTATCCTGTCTTCCTCACAACCAGCCATGCTCCAATTACCACAAGTAAA
This sequence comes from Toxostoma redivivum, assembly GCA_013397375.1. Lineage (NCBI taxonomy): Eukaryota > Metazoa > Chordata > Aves > Passeriformes > Mimidae > Toxostoma > Toxostoma redivivum. The sequence goes on along the minus strand of VXBI01002229.1, from coordinate 914,533 downwards.
TCCAGTAATAATAAAAATCCCCCAACTCACAGCAATGATGAAACAGAATAGAAACATTAATGCCTTACAGACTTTTTAGATTGTCAGTATCCCAAATCTCAGTCCTGATGACCTGAACTTCCCTTTCATCCTACTCCTACTTTTACCTGGCATTTGTTTCCAAAATACCAAATACCATGCCTGGAGAGTATGGGGTAGGAGGAACAGTACAATATGGAAATGAGGACAAACAGCACTAGACTGTATTAACAGTTAACTCCCTTTTAATCAAAACAGGTTGGCATTGAAACATGGTCCAACAGAAGGAGTCCATCGAGGCGATCATGTCCTCCCAGTGTAAAGCACAGGTGCCTGGCCCCAGCACCCTGCATTACTGCAGCCTTGAGGCAGTGCTGAACAGCAGAAGCTGACAGCAGACACACCAAGGGAAAGGCACTGGTGGTTACAGTGCTGAGCTGAAGCCTTTGCTGCTGAAAACTATCACAGGAGAAGGAACCATGAGGATTCAATCACCCTCCCTCATTCAATACATCTCAAAGGAGCTACTCTGGCACAAACATCTCTCAAGCAAAAAATGTCAAGGTTTTTGTGTGTTGAAATCAGTATTAAGGTGCCAGTTGAAGACTTTGAGTATCTGCCCCAATGTGAATGTGGTACTGGACACCACCAGGACTGCTCCATCTTACCTGGCTGCTCAAAGAAACGTTCAGTTTTGATTTCTTGGATGTTTTAACTTTTTTTCTCTTTTTGGAAAGTTCCTGTGCAGCCTAGGAAGCAAGACAGATCAAGTGGATCACTACACACTTGTATGAAGATGCTGTCATTTAATAGTTCATAATTTGTTTCATAACTACAAAGTCTTTGCTACAGCAAATAGGTTTAAAGTAACAAACTGACTGACACAAAGGTGATCTACCAAAAGCAACACAAAAAAAACATGCTACTGTGCATTTTAAAAATATTCCATGTTAAATAGCATTAACTGCTCACAACTTAAGTACCTGACCCAAGCACTCTGCAGAGGAGGAACATGCAAGGGCTGTAGATGGAAGTTCTGGTCCAAACCCCCACTCTGCCAAAGCTTCCCACAGGGTTCAGTAAAGCCCCTCTGCTCTTTGATGATCTGCACTCCAGTATTAAACCAAAGATTATCCAATTGCTTGTACCAACAGAAGAAAAGGAACAGCTCTCCTTTGCTGTTACCTATTTACTTCTCTACAAATAAACACACAGGCACATGAAGTGCAGCCCAGCAACACTGGGCTGAATTCTTGGAGCTTCTGTACAGCTCCCAACACAAGTGAGCCTCCCTGAGGCTCCAGCTCTTTTGGCAGTTCCACACAAAACACACGATTTCCATGTATTCAGCACAACCCTAGAAAAACATCTTGCTTATTAACACGCTCATCAGAATGATGCCAAACTTACAAATCCTGGGAAGTCATAGTCGAGCCCCTTTTCAGCCAGCTTCTTCCGTAAAAGCCTCTCCTTGCGCAGCAGGCGCTGGGTCATCCTGGCCTTCTCCAGCAGGGAGCGGATCCTGTTGTAGCGCCGCACCGCCGGCTGAGAGGGCTTCCGGAACCTCCTGTCACAGTCCTTGAAGAGGTTTTCATGGACCTTTTCGGGAGGCATGAACTGACCTGTACCAAACACGGGGCACAGGGTAACAGCAGAGCTCCCCTTCCCGCCAAGGGACTCACACAACACAGCTCAGGCCTACAACACCCTGCAGCCATTTAGGAACACAGACAAGGTCACTGGATCCTCAGCCAGTAAGAGAAATGGATGGATGGATGGATGGATGAATGGATGGATGGATGGATGGATGGATGGATGGATGGATGAAACACTTTAACAGTTTCACCCAGAAAAATCAGACAAAATTGTTTTACAACACCATGCAACTCATAATCCTTTACAAAGAAAGTTTTACTGTTATCATGACCAAGAAACTTAATGATTTCATCAACCTTTTACTCAAAAAAAACCTTATGTTAAACCTTACAGACAACAACTGCAGCAGTTACTAATGCCAAGGAGTTTCCATGTGAAAGGATCTATCTCTACAGCAAACCCAACCTCACTCTGAGATTTTATGTTACACAATCACTAAGAGCAATATCAGTCCAGAGAAGAAAACAGCACTAGTGACCAAAAGCCTGCTGAGCATGTTCTTTACACATGATGAAAAGCTCAGCCCCACAGAAAATACTTTTGGGACAAAACTTCATTAAAAAAACCCTAATTCTATGCACAGTTGGAAAAGATAACAAATAACTACAAGTTTCCTTTGCATGCTAGAGAACTCACACTGCAGTTGATACTTACACTTCAGCAGTCTCTCAGAAAACAGGTAGTTATTCATTGTGTCTGCAACAATCTTGGCCACATCATCAGACTCAAACTCCATAAATGCATAGCCTTTGCTGGCTCCAGTCTGTGAGTGACAACAGAGCAACATGAAACAATGCTTTGGCAGCTGAAGGGCTCTATTAAAATTATTTTATTATTCTTTCAAAGTCATAGCCCATTCTCAGCTAACCACAAGTAATTTCCCAAAGTTCACTAAAATTGTGAAAAGCACCAGATTTAGTCCTAAACTTGTACGATGTCATTTGTAAAATACATATTTGCACACAAAACAAACGGCTCACACTATCTACTTGCTTAAAAAAACAAAGCTGCCCTGCGTTACTACTGTTCCATGCTTATACATAGTTTTATAATGTGGCAGCAAACCCAGAAGTGAGAAGAAATTAGGTTTATCGAACACAAAACAAGAAGTAAATTAAAACAGAATCGTGGCATTTCAGCTGTACCTTGAACTGGTGCGCTCCGGTACTTCCCACTGGAGTGAATTTACTTACAGAAAAAAGGACCACAAGAGCCGTGGCCCAGCCGTCGCCTCGCAGTCCGAGACAGCTCCGTCCGGGCACGGCCCACCGCATCCCACGTGGGGTCCCGAGGGCCTCACGACGCTGAGGCCTCTGCGCCTTCCCACGGCCCTTGCTGGGCAAGGGGGAACCCCAGAGGTCACACAGAGTGCCTGGCCCGGCCTTGGGCCCCGACTGCGAGCGCTCCGCCACCGTACGGTACTGCACGGGCCGCAGGAACTCCTCACCTTCTTACTCCTGGAGAGCCGCAGCCGCGTCACCGTCCCGAACTGCCCGAAGTACTCGCGGAGTTGCGGCTCATAGAGACCCCGCGGGAGATGCCCCACGAACACCACACCCGGCGTCAGCTCCTCCTGCAAGCACACAGACACTGCGTCAGCCCGGGCCTGGACTCGCCGGGCCGCCCCCGCCCCGCCGGGCCGCCCCGCTCACCTTGGCCGTCCGCTTGCTGCGGGCCCGCTGCACCTTCTGCTGGAACTGGCGCTGCAGCCGCGGCTCCAGCGCCAGGAGCGGCGCCGCCTTCACAGCCGTGGCAGACGCGGGCACCTCCGCCGCCATGGCCACCTCCGCCGCCATGCTGCCTCCGCGCGGCTGCCGGAAGTGCGTCACTGCCCTCGCGCCGGCGCCGCTCGGCCAGACGCCGTCTCCCAGCAACAGGGCGGACGGGTCCTCGCGCGGCCCCACCAGGCCCGGTCCTACCGCACCGTCGGAGACACGGACAGACACAGGGCGACAAACTCCCGCCCTGAGAGATACCAACTGTCCCCTGTGGGGCGATCAGCACTCTCTGTGCACCGTCCTAGCCGCCCCTCCATCCATTCCTGGCTGCTCCGGCCGCTCAGGCGGTGCGCAGGGCAGCCCGGCGCGGCGCGGTCAGGCGGTGCCTGGGGCAGCCGCGCGCCAGCAGCCCGGAAGGCCCCGGGGGTGGGAAGTGGCGGCATCATGTCGGTGAGCGAGATGTTCGCGGCGCTGCAGGGAGCGCTCGGCCAGGACCAGGATATCCGAGAGGTGCCGGGGCGGGAGGCACGGGCACGGGAGGGAACGGAACGGAACAGGGCGGAGCAGGGCAGGGCAGTGCCTCGGCTGACGGCGCGCTGTGCCCGCAGGAAATCCGGAAGGTGGTGCAGGCGCTGGAGCAGACGGCGCGGGAGATCCTGACGCTGCTGCAGGGCGTGCACCAGGGGCCCGGCTTCCAGCACAGTGAGTCCAGCACCGCCTCCCCCGAGTCAGCGGAGAACAGTCGGGGCGCGGGAGTGCTTTTCCAGGTTCCAGTCTCTCCCGGGGCCTTCAGCGTGGGTTTCCCGGCGGCTGCTGGAAAGAGGAGTGCGCAGCTGGGAGGTTTCAAGCCAGACCAGTAGTAAAGCTGCCGTTCAGCATTATGGAACACCCTTCTGTCCCTTTCTCCCTAGCGTGGTGCTTTTGTGTCTCAGTGCAGAGCAGTGTGTTCTTTTCCAGGCGTTCACGCCCTGGGCTGCTGAGTTGGCTCTTAGGTTTCCCTGTAAGTGGCTTGCACATTAATTGTGTTGCCATCACTTGTTGGGCCTTTGTATCCGTGTCCCAGTCCCATCTCTTCCCACACCCTAAAAAGCTGTGGTCCTGAGGATATTCAGGATGGGGGGGAGGAACACACTTCAATCTGGTTTGTACAAAACAAATTCTCTGTATGTGTATAAAATCTGCTTAACACAGCAAAGCATAAAAAGAATTTGCAAAGGCTGAAACAGCAGGAGCTGCCCTCAATGTCTGTTTGAGTGACAGCAAAAATTGTTCTGCGGCTTTGGAGTTTTTTGTCAGGCTGGTTCCAGGCTTCTGAGGTGTTGGACAGAACGTTTCTGGGCCAGCCCATTTCTTGCAGGCCACAAGAGCAGCTCTGCAGGTGTCAGATCTGCTCTTTCTGCCCCCTCATTTCTCAGCTTACTGGTGAAGCTACTGGAATAAGTTCAAATATGTCCCTTAGGAGCTGGGGTTTTTCCAGTTAATTAATATCTTGTGAGAAAAAGCAACCATTCTGACTTTGCTGGAAACTCTTGAGAGGAATTTGTGCAAGCCACCCTATGAAAGAAAATAGAACCACCCTCCCCAGGTGCTGTTTTACTCTCTTGCAGAGCTGACTGGTTGTTTCCAGCCTGCTGAGGTTCCCCAGCACTCCTGGCTGGAGCTGGAGGCCTGGGGTTTCTCTGGCCTCGGAGAGGGTCTGTGTTTAGCAAAGAGCAGCACCTGAGGTTTGACCTGTGCAGGCAAGTGCAAGTTCCATCTGCTGGGAAACCTGGCAGTGCTGGAAATCAGAGGTGTTCAGTGGTTATTTGCACAAGCAGATGCTCAGTTCTCCAACCTGGGAAAATCCATGGTCATTGTGTGGGTAACAGTTACTTCAGAGTAGTTTACAAGTGTTTAATTGTAGAGGCCCATGTTCAACTCAGTGTATTTTCATTTGGTTTTTAATTCTTGGAGAGAGCTGGTCCTGAAACTTGAGGAGTCTAGGAGAAGATTTGGAATAGTTAAAGGAAAAAAGAACAAAATCAACTAAAAAAAAACCCCAAAACAAAAAAAAACCAGAAAAAAACCACAAACAAAAAACCAACCAGACAAAACCCCCAAAACCTCATCTTATAATTCCTGCAAAAATAATGAGTTCATGCTTAATAGGTCAAGAGTTAACTCGTGATAACAAAGCTGTGAATTTGTCATCAAATTCAGCTCTGTCAGTAAAACCTTGATGGAGGACAGCTTCCCTTACTAGCCAGTGGCTTTTAAAATGTTGTCTTGCAGAGGCTTCCTTGGCTGCTTGTCCCAAATGGAGTTGGAGAAGTGCTCAGAAAGCCGGGCAGGGCAGTGTGAGCTTCATCCTGCTGTTGTCTGATGGCAGGCAGGGTCACAGGCAGGGCCTCCAGAGCCTGAGAGCCAGCTCAGTCTTTGCTCTTGCAGTTGCAGAACATCAGAGGTGACACCTGAGGATGTGCAAGAGTAGTCTGAATTTGGGGGTTGTGTGTGTGTCACTGGGCATTGTCTGAGCCTTTACAGTAAGGATTGTTTATTTTTGTCACAGGTGCCTTTGGCAGAATCCAAATGTGAATGTGTTCCTTCACTGTTCCCCCAGCCATGTGATGCTCACACAACTGAGGGAACCCTGTGGCTTTCAGTGAGCTTTACACAGCTCTTTCATCCTGGCTGCCACATGGAACACTTCCACATTTTGCTTCCTGAAGCTTTTATTTTTTGCATGTCATTCTCCCTCCCTTTTTTAAGCAGAAACTATGTGTTATTAACAGAAGTTTTATAATCACACTTGAGTGACTCCTAGTAGGTGTTGTTGGTAAAAACCATTGCTGCTTTCAGAGTTAGGATCTGTGAGTAATTGCAGCTTCTGTACATGAAGATGCAGGAGGCCCTCTCAGGTTGATCTTCGGCCTTCCTTGGGCTGTGAGCAGCACTGTGGGAGGGCTGCAGTGCAGCTGTGCTTTGAGCCCTTTGGTTCATTGCAGCAGGTGTGGGAGGGCTGCAGTGCAGCTGTGCTTTGAGCCCTTTGGCCAGTGCTGGCACTGCAGGTGCAGTGGGGCTGTAACTCTGTTGGCGAACGGGAGGTGGCAGTGGCTGCTGCAGGAACGAGAGATCGTTTCTCTACAGAGCTGTAACACACACTGGACAGACTGGAACCCAGGCGCTTCAAATACATCGTAAAAAGCAGGGAATGCAGTTTCCTGAAGGGATGTTGCACCTCATGTAACCAAGTTCTGATGGATTAGGAAAAAAATAGGATAAGATTTTAATATGGGGAAAGAAAAGTCGCTTTTCCTTGGGCTGTGAGAGTTGTCTAGCAGCAGTGCTTGGTGAGTGTGTGCTTCCTTTAGGACCAGCTGCTGTGTGCAGTGCTGTTCCATTGCTTGGGATTTGGCCATTGCTGGGACATCTTGGCTCAGCTTCAAACCAAAGGCCCAGAGCAGATCAGACAGCCTGGAATTCCAGAGTCTTTCTGCTTTAACTCTATGGCTCATGGTGTCACCAAGAATACTTCTCAGATTGATTCCAAGTGTCAGTAGTCTATCTTGGACAAGAAAGATGCATAAATAGCTGCCTGTCAAATGTCCATTTCCTCAGTGTATTCATTCCCTGAATGCTGTGCTGTTTCTTTTTCAGTTTCAAAGAAGTGTCAGAAAGCTCGTGAGCACTTTGATACGGTGAGGACACAGATGGAGTCTCTGAAGACCAAGTTTCCTGCTGATCAGTATTACAGGTGTGCAGGATCACACACAGCCAGATACAGATATATATGAGAATTGCTTGGGCGTTTGGCAACATTGCTTTGGAATCATCATGTAAAGGTTTATGGGCTGAATGCTTCTTTCTCTTTGAAAAGTAAATCATGGTAGATAAGTGTGAGGTTTATATCAGTATAGATAAAAAAATACTTTTGCTCAAACACTGTAACTTTTCACTAAAAATACCCAGTACTGAATTATTTTTCTTGAAACTTTCTTTTAAAAGGAAAAAGGAAGCTTAAGAAGTTGGTGTTCTGCTGGAGCTGCCCTTGTGTCTGGGAGCAGGGCATTTGCTGCTCCATTAATTTCAGCTAAGTTGTTCAGTTTGGGGCATATCTGGAAGCAGAGCTCTAAATCTGTCATGAAATGGCTGTTTGGTTCTGCAGACACTAAATGAAGTTGTCACCTTTGTGTTCTGTTGCTGCCAGAAGGGGACAGTGCCTAGTAAAAACATTTCAAAGAACAAGAATCTTGTCAGCTCAGATCTGCTGAGGGAAGGTGGGAGGGAAAACCCTGGCTGTCTGTGGACAACACAGCCTGGAAAAGTGTGGGAGCTGAGGAGGTGTGTGAGAGGGGCGAGCAAATGTCAGAGTCCAGTGTGGTAACCTGGGTGTGGAGTTCTGGAGTAACAAGGAGATGTCTTTTAGCTGGTGTCATTTTGATAAACTAAAAATACTGCAAAGTGCATGTGTCAAGGCAGAAAACACAACACACACGTAATGTGTGCTTGTTGCCTAACACTCCAGTAATAAACTTTAATTATTTATACCTTGGCCTGGTGTTTCTTCTGCAGGTTTCATGAGCACTGGAGGTTTGTGCTGCAGCGACTGGTATTCCTGGCGGCATTCGTAGTCTACTTGGAGTCAGAAACATTAGTGACCCGAGAAGCTGTTGCAGAAATACTTGGGAGTAAGTTAATGTTGTAACTAAGGAGAAAAACTTGTGACCTTAGACATTGTAGCTTTCAAAGGTACAGGGAAACAGCACAACTTCATTTCTTCCTGAGAAATCAGTTTCAGAGTTTATCTGGTATTTGATTTCATTATATAAACAACAAATTCTCAGAAGAGGGAAATTGGCAAACGTAATGTTAACAAAAGTATTCATTAATAAGTTCTTCATCAATGAAGGCCATTCATTCAAAGTGTGTAAATGCACCAAATTAATAACACAAAGATGAGAGCTTGTTTCTCTCACTTCTTGCTTTTGGCATTTAAAAAGTGTGTAAAACAGATTAAATTCTTTGCCTTAAAAGAATTGTATGTTCACAGAGAAAAGATTTAAAGACAGAAAGGAAAACACATCCTGTATACAGATGTAAATCCAGTTACCCTGTTGGATGTCCAGTTGAGGATGTACAAGATGCTGAATCAAGAACTGAGAGGCTGTAATTATATCACATACAGGAAAAGGCTGGCTTTTATTTTGTAATAGTATTTTATAAATTTGATATTTCAAATTAGCACCAGTAAACAAATGCAATTTAAGGTGGCTGTGTTTGCTCATGCTCAGCACCACCTCATCACTGCTCTGTTTCTGTCTCAGTTGAAGCTGATCGAGAACGGGGCTTTCACCTGGACATTGAAGATTATCTTTCTGGTGTATTAACTCTGGCCAGTGAGCTGGTAAGAAAGATGTTCATGCATGTATTTGGTTTGAAACTGACCTTGAAAACAGAAGTAATGTGTTTTTTAGCTTTCCTGAATTGTTCCTGGAGGTTACGATACACAACACCTTGATCTGAACTTGTAGCAAGATGCCTGTCTGCATGTTCTTCGGTGATACTTTTAATATTTAAACTAGTAATTTTATTGAAAATCCAGAACTACGGTCAGCAAAAAGGTAGATCTAATTACAAATAATCTGACTGCCTGGAACACAAGTGCTTTGTTTGGTACAGTAAGTGATGGGGGATGTGATGTGGGTGGGTGCTGTGCTGACATTTTTCGGTGTCTCCTTTTGCAGGCCAGGCTGGCAGTGAACAGTGTCACAGCTGGGGACTATTCTCGCCCTCTCCGCATCTCAACCTTTATCAATGAGCTGGATTCTGGCTTCCGCCTGCTCAACCTGAAGAATGACTCCCTGAGGAAACGCTACGACGGCCTGAAATACGATGTCAAGAAAATTGAGGAAGTGGTTTATGACTTGTCGATCAGAGGACTCAATAAGGAGGCAACAGTTAGTGCAGGCGGGGAGAAGTGAAAGATGCTCATTTGAACAGCATCATCGATTACCTCAGATGGTTGCCAATTTAGGAAGTACCTAGAGAAGCCTTCCTTCAGTAGTTTAGAAGAACTGCAGCTCAAAGCTGCTGTCTATTTTCTTATAAAAGGTGTAGTACAGGTGTTAGATGTTTTGTAAAATCATGTCTAGATTAGGACAGGAGACACTGTTTCCAGTGGAATTCCTCTATCAAACACATGGTGCTCTTCTCTGCACAGCAGCAATAGTAGTCAGTAACTCCCATGAGCTGAGATTCTCAGTAGTTCTGTAGTGCTGCTTCCCTGCTCTGTCAGAGAAGTGCTGTGGCTATCTCTGCTCCCACACCCTCAGAGGTGTGTGCACAGCACACAGCTCAGTGCAGACACATGGGATCTTTTAAGAAACACAGTGTGTAAATACTGACTTTTTTTTTAAGACTTTTTTTCCTTTTTATTTCTTAAATTTTCGCCTATGTAAGTTGGACAAATTTGCATAACTGTTTATGAACTAGATCCAGATCTCTTTTTTAATGGTTTCTGTTAATGTAGCCCCTGTAATTGAGAAATTTAGTGAAAATACTCCTGAGAATTTCTCTATTGGAACTGCTGTCTTGCACCCTGGCATCTCAGATATTTTTTCCTTTCCACCAAGATTTCAGTTACCAGGGAGAGCAAGGTTTTCTTAGACACCTGCTTTCTCTGTCCGGTATTTGTTTTACTGGCATGAGTAAATGCAGAATTTTAAATGATGATTTGCCTTGAGAACTCAGCATAAGCAATTTTTATGTTTTTTTTAATTTCCAAGTTTTCTGAATAGAGAAGTGTAAACTGATAAACTGCAGGTGGTGCCTGAGTTGTAACAACCTGTACAGGCCACAACTGTACCTGTGTCCTGGGATTAAAAAAAAACACCAAAAAACTATAGCTAATGTAGTAAAATGTTTGTATCTCCAGAAATGGGGACGTTACTGCTTTCAGGTAAGTATGTAAGATGTTTGCAAACACCAACACCCTCTTTCATATGAGTAAGTGGACAGACTCATGCCTCCCCATGTGCTTGTTCTCTTGTCCTAAAAGACTTTGAGTTTTGCCATTCTCCTACTTCTGGTGGTGCAGGAGGGTTAAGGAGAACAGCTAACTTAGGAGGAGGAGGAATACTTCAGAGAATGAGTGGGAACAGTCAAGTTTATGTGAGGTTTGTTAGCATTTTGGTTTCTTCGTGAAGTTTTACCACTGAGTTAGGGGGTTGTTTTGTTTATTGGAAGAAAATGGTTTATTGGTTATTTTGGCCAATAAAAGCTGTTCTTTGATTATGGCCACTTGGTACCTCTGTCTGTTTGATCATCTGCTGTTATTTGCTTCCCTTGCTGGGAGCCTGCTCTGGAATACCAGCATTTCAGTTCATCCTTCAGCTGTCCTTGGACAATAATGGAGTTCCTGCCCTTGGCTGTAGTTGTTCAGTGGTGCACTTCTAAGCACTGCCAAGTGCAAAGTCAAACTGCAAAGAGATTTCATAGGCATTTTCCTTAAAGTATTTTTTAATTTTGAGCAATTTCACCAAGTAAAATAGGAGAGCTATGGAGTTTATCCTTATGAATCCAAGACGTGGCAAGATTATCTTAAGAGCATCTCACAATCTTTCATGTTTTCATCCTTTGCATCTTATGTCACTTAACACAGGGAGATGGCAATATCCCCCTTTCACAGCTGAAGAAAATGAGGGTGTAACTTCCTGAGCCCTGTGGCAATGTAACAGCTTTCAAAATATTTCTTTGTTCTTGCCCTGTGCCAGTGTTTGCTCATTTCTCAACTTAACACTGTGGCAGTGGGAGGAAGGAAGGAACTTGAGCCAGTTTTACTGCCCAAACCAGAGATGGGGGTAAACCAACACCCTAAGGCTATGCAGACACAGCTGTGCACTTCAAGGTCCCACAGGAAAGTCATGGTAGCATGAATAGAGAAGGGGGAATAGAGAAGGGTTTCTTGAGCATCAGTTTGGTGTGTCTCAGGTTAGAGGACTCCTGGCATGGGATATGAGGCCATGTGGCAGGGCAGCTGCTGATTTAAGGCTTTGTGCTGACTTACGTCCCAGGTGCTCCAGTTGCATTTGGTCATGCAGCAGGTCTGCTTCCTGATACGGATCCTGTGTGCCTAACACAGCTGTTCATTAGATCCCAGATCAGCCAGCTCTTGCTGGTGGGCTCTCAGATCTGGTGGAGATGAAGCAGTGCTGTGCCACAGGTGCAGGTACCATGGGAGTGGCAACTGGAAGAGCAAGGCTCTTAGGGCTTACAGAGGTGCAGGGTGTGGAATCCTGTCTAAGGCTCTGTGAAGAGCAAGTGCCCAAGAAAGAGACACTCAGTGTTGTGTTCAGCAAACACCTCATTCTTTCCTGTTCTAGGTCTTGGGAGAGCCTAGCATCGTCCTCTGGGAAAGCATTTTGCAAGAGTCAGGCTACACGGCTCATTCCCATCCTGGGTCTGGAGAAGAGGAAAAGAAAACCACTAACTTTCTCCTTAGGCAGCAGTAGGGGAAGATGGGGGTGCTTTTGTAGCTTCCTCTGCACCACAATAGCCTGTAGGACCTTGTGACTTTGACAAGGAATCTTCAATTACTCTGATCCTAAATGCTAAGTTGTGTTCCTGTCCCAGAGCTGGGAGTAGAGGGAAGAAGGGAAAACCCAGAAGGACTTAAATAGGGAAGGGGGAGCAGGGAATGGTAGTCAACTGCAAGAGGCTTGATGGCTCATGGTGAATCAGATGCACTTGAACTCTGAATAAGTGACTCCTGTTGGTACTGAATGGATGGCGCAGCATGTGCTGGCAGCTGGGAGGGGAGTGAGTCAGCGCACTGGAGAGTCTGACTCAACACCCAGCACGGCTGTTCCCTGAGCCACTTCAGCCTCAAGTGTGTTCCTGGGAGTGCTCTCCTGCATCGTCTTTGTATTCACTAACTTGTTTGTTTGGATTTTTCCCATCTTGATGTAATTTCTGTGTCTTTTCTTTATTTCAGTAAAAAGGGTACTTAAATAGTTGATTAATGGCTCTTTATTTATAGCCCTGCCTGCTGAAGCCCAGCAGATCAATGAAAGTGCTGACCTGAAACAGTTCAGGAAACGGGGGTGAGCAGGATGCACAATAGACCTTGGGGCTGTCTCTTGAACTAGGCTCTGCCTGCTGGAATTGATTAACTGCAGCCAGCTCAGCCACCTCTTTAAACTGGCACTTGTTAGAGGACATATTATCACCTCCAGGCTGCCCTTTCCTCGTGCCAGCAAACATCTTTGTGCAGTGAGCTGGATCAAGGAACTGATTTAGCTGAAACAATCTTTATTTTTCAGCAGTGTGTTTGCTCCTGACCTGGTGCATCACAGAGTCCCCCCTCCATGCTGTGCCAGTGTGTTAGAGGGAGGCTTCTTCCTCTCCCTGCAGTGCCAGCTTTCAGTATTCTCTGAGCTGTAACACTGTGTGGTAAATGGTTTGATTTTTCATGCAGTAATTTAACTGCTTCCCGTTTTGAGTGGATTGCCAAGGATTTTCTCTCTGAATAAATAATTTGCCTTCATTTCACTGCAAAGTGACTGAGCTACAGCGCCTCACCCAGGTTTTTCAGCCAGCAAGGTCATTTCATGCTGGGGGTCTGTGTGTGGATCCTGACCCATCATTCATCCACAGTCCATCTTCTCTTGTTCAAGTACTGTCACTGGATGCATCTCTACTAAAGAGAGCTGCACTGGATATACAGGTGCAGCTCTGTTAAAGAGTGTGGGGGTTGTTCAGAGTCTCCTCCCTGATGAACTCATGGAGTGCCATGAAATGAGTGTTTGGACTTCAAAAGGAAGAATCCTATCTGTTTTGCATCTCGTGCCTGTGTGTTGTGGGTCATGCACGAGTTAAGTAAGATGAGTATCTCCTTGCAGGCTTCACTGCCTGTTTATTGTGACTTCAAGCTGGCACTTCTGGTTTGCACTGGTTGGTCAGCACCGGGGGCTTGCCCTGCCCAAGGAGAACGTGGCTGTTCAAAAATCAGCCCTTTCTTGAAAGGAGGAATACACTCCTTGTCTGAGTGCTTGTTCACCTGCACATTCACACTCTGGGTGTATGAACATTTAACCTGGGGAAAATATAAGAGCCTGAGCTCTGCAAGGTGCTCTGCTCCCCTGGAAATCTTCCCAGGGATGTGACTGTGGCACAGCAAGGGAAGTTCCTGTCCCAGGAGGGAAGGGTTCAAACCACCTGGGCCTCCACTGCAAACAAATCCTTTGTCTGATTCCATGCAGAAAACCTTCCCTGAGAAGGCTGTTTGCAGACTGGGTCTTCTTAATTGCAGCTGAGATAATTTCTTGGGGATGCAAAGCCTGCACTGCTAGAGATCACACTGGGGCAGGATTTGAGCTGGAAAGTTGCAAATTATTATTATGTTAATCCTTGCTAATGGATCTAGAGCCTAATGCCATCTTTTCAACTCCTTCTAGCTGAGTAACTGCTCCCAGTCAAGCCTGAGCAGAGACCAGTGCTGGAGGATGCTCTGCCTGTGTTCTGATTGCCCCAAAGATTTCTTCCATCTCTGCTGAAGAATAGGAACTCTGTTCCTATTACTCAACCTTTCCATCATGTTGTAGAATGGTTTCCCTCAGGGGATCACCTTCAGTTTCCCAGGTGAGGTGTATTTTTTTCTAATGAGAGCCCTTAGGGTTTGCCTGGAGTTTTTTGACTGTGCAATGTTACTGTAAAACCTTCCTTTTTCTTTATTGCTTGTACCTATGTCTGGTCAGATTGCTCCTCTGCAGCAGCATGTGAGAAATAAGGCAGTTCCTTCATCCGCCTCATCAGTAAGACATTTTGTTCCTTCATACTCCACTGTAGTGACAGGTCACTCGATGACAGTGAGAGCTTATCTGATCTCTGGGAGGACAGTTTCCTCTGTTGCTTTCAGTTCCAGGTTTTTCCAGTTTCAAGTCAGAGAGGAGTCATCACAAAATGAGAGTTACTACAGCTGCCTCATCTGTGAGCCCTGAAGGGATCTTTGATATGGTGCTAGAAGATTCAAACTTTTTTCCCTTTGAACATGTCAGGGACAAGCAAGACAGTGCAAGATTCTCCAGAATCTTCTGCTGGGGAAAAAAAAATATTTCTGGGACTTCTGCTGCATTATAAATTCAAATACAGCAAAGTCAGGAGATCTGAGATGATCTCAGCTTTTTTCAGGATATGGGGTGTGCTGAGGTCAATCCCAGTCCCCAATGACAATGCTTGCTGCCAGACCAAAGCTGGTTCTCCCTCTTGTGTTCTTGATCAAATAGTGGAGACCTACACTCAGCACTCCTTCGCCATCTGCACTTCTGTTAAGGACAATCAGGAAAATACAAGGACACCATAAAGGAGAGAATCTCTATTCACTAAAGCAGCAGTGTCTGCCCTCTGATGTACTTACTCTTCGTCTCCATGTGTTTTCTTCAGGCTTTCCTACTCAGCCTTGTGACTCATAAATGAGCTATTCCTTCTTTCCTTGGGACCTGGGTTAATAGAGGGCTCTTAATCCAGTGTTTTGTCATCTTGTGTGTCTGCCTTCAGAACTCAAAACTACATGGACTCTAAAAATAAAGACTGTCTTTTGTTGCTTTCCTGGTAAATGACCAGTAAGGCTTATACTAAATTCTTTTTAAAGGTCATTTATGAGTTCTGATAAATCAAGGGAGTAACCAACTTTCTCTTTTTTCCCCTGACTAGGAGTACTTTTAGAAAGTTCTGCTTGTACTACCTGGGTAAGTTCAGTGGGAAGGAGTCTTGAAAAGTAATCTTAGTATTGTCAGTCATGACAATGAGAGGCATAAAAATATTACAGAGACCTAATCGGCCCGCCTGGAACAAATAATTGCTTTCTTGGCTTGCAGACAACCCTGTTCCAAGTACCCTGGGTTATAATAGCATTTTGTCAGTTTGTTAATCATAAATGGAAAAATACAGCACGACTAATCTCCATGGCTGCAAAGTAAGATGTGTTCATGTGATACTGAAAGACCTGGAACTTCCCAGGAGAGGGATCATCTAGTTCAGAAGAGTGCCTGAGGATTATGGAAACCTACTGCCTTGTCAGTGTACTGACCCTCTTGCCCTTCCTGTGCTGCCTCACCCCACGCCACAGCAGGGCCACAGGGATTGTTCCCTGCTCGTGTCCCCTTTCAACACCAGTAATTGACAGGCAGGCGAGCAGCTGCACACATCGGGTACATAAAAGGAGTGTGTGTTAGAAGCACCACCTCTGCCCAGTCTGACAGGTTCTGCAATCCCACTGTCCCTTCCCATAGCTGTCCCAGATCAAAGGGCTTGTACTTACTGTTCCTTGGCTACAGGTTTTTTAGAACAGGGCTACAGCACCAAGTACACGTCCTGCTCATAACTCAATACCCGGTGATTATTCATAGACCTTCTTCTGGGGAGAGTTTGGTTCAGAGGAAATAAGCCATGATTACAGGAGCCTGGCAAGCAGGTGCTTCCTGTGATACCTAGAAAACCCCAGAATCTGACAAATTGAACAATCAGCCAAATATAAGATTTATGCTAAATATCAGACCTTTTACGTACATTATTGTTCTCAAACCTTTTTGAACAGCCAGGCTGGCTGAAGGTATCTTGATTTAAAGATATGACTGTACAAATGGTCCACTAGTGGTTTCCAGCATGAATTGATGTGGAGAAAATCACTGTGCTGGAAAGTAATTGAAAACTTTCCAGCAAGCAGCAGTTTTGTGTGGCTGTGAAAGCCACTCACTATTTAGATAAATTGGGCTGTTTACTGTACTTATGCCTTCTCTTGTCAGAGATAGCCCAGAGAAATGAAGAGAAGGTGGTTGTGCCGTTGTGGTTTTGGGAGAGAAGACAAAGGTGCTACAAGCTGTTGCTTTTGCATGTGAGGTGAATGGGGCTTGAAGGCTCATAGATGAGATCTGTCATGACAGCATAAGAGAAATTTTCCTCCAGCAGCTGCTCTGCTCAGGAATCTGTCTCTGTGAAAAACAAATGGCAAGCTAAAAGCAATGCCTCGTGCTCTTCACTGGCTGTTGAGTGCATATTTTGGGGGAACAGTTTATTGTCTAGTGATTAGAAAGAGCTGGAGGGAATTCCAGCTCACCTGAGGGAGCCAGGCTGCTGCCCTCACAATCACTTTGACAGCTACTGCTTGCTACAGAGCTCAGCTGTGTGTGGCCACACTCATGTCCTCTCCAGACAATGCAAATCTTCCCATTTCCTCAAGGATAAGATGAAGCACTGAAGTGCTGGATGGTGCAGAACAAGAGAAAATACAGCCAGTAGGCACATGTCAGTGGTGTCTGCCGGAGTGCCCGGAGCAGTGCAACAAACCCTGGCAGCTGTGGCCAGAGGACAAAGTACTGGGCACAGTTTGAGGCTTGCTCAGATGCTGGGTCAGTAGTGACTTTACAAAACTAAGGCTACCTTTGTGTAGATGGCTTCTGTCTGCCTTCATTGGTGACTTTTGATACTGGTTGATCTCTGGAGAAATACACAAATGTGCTTATGTGTGAATCCTCCTGTGAAATAAATGCCTGTAATAAAAATATTTTGTTGGTAATGAATACTGATTGGCTTTGTCTTTATCCTGTGGGCCTGAATGAACAGGCTGTCCTCCCAGATCCATGGACCAAAATTTAGCCTTCTTTAATTTAGCCTCCAGGCTGAAATCTGGCCTTTGCTGTGTAAGTCACAGCGTGACATTTTGCAAAGCAGCGGTCAGTGTTAATGTCAGGCTGAAAAGGTTAAACCCTGTTTGCCTTTTTACCATTGTTCAGCTTCGAGTCATTTCCCTGCTGAGCAACTGAGAGAGGCTGGGCCTTATGAGGCAGTTATTTGTGGCCTCAGTTTTGGCTCCAGAGCAAAAGGGTTTGTGCCAGTCTGTTGTTGTCTAGTGAGAATTTGAGTAGCAGGTTTGTACCATTCACCCAGTCTCATTTGGAGTAGCCCTGAATTCTGTTCAAGGGATCCACAGAGCAGACATAGGCACATTGCTCATCTGAATGCCACCCATATTAAGTGAAATACATATTCCAGTATATAAATATTAAAAAAATACCCACCTAAAGTAATTGAAACATAATTATTAAAACATTTTATGTTACTCTACAGTATAATGTAAATTGTTCCTTTCAATTAAATTTTGAAATACACTAGATTAGATAATTTAAATAATTGCAAACTCTTAAATTCACTATCAGTGGTAGCAGAGCTGTATTTACATATAATTCTGAGATATTTCAGATGCAGCATTATGTTCCAGTCCCTAAGTCAGTTAAATAACAGACTTTCACTGGAGGTGTGCTGCTCTTCCACAGATTCTACACATATGTGGGGTTTATGTGTTTGCTCTTTTTTTTTTTTTTTTGCTGTGTGCATGCAGCTGAATCTGAGCAAATTGATACCTACTTGATTTGGATTAAAGATGAAAGGCCTTTCTTTTTAAACAAGTGTTTTGACTGAATATTCAGAGGTGAATAATGAAACATAGTCCTTAGGTGTAATGGTGGAAAACAATTTTTTCCAGCTTTCATCCTCTGTTGCATAATACTGCACCTAATTTTGCTGAGTTCCCAGATTTCACCTAATGCTGATGAAATATAGTCAATAGTGGAAACCTCTCTCATTGTCAAGACTGGCTTTCAACACGATCCATGCAATGGCAAGCATCATACATCATTCTCCTGCAGTGCAACATTAACAAGTTAAATTATTATCCTTCAGAGATCTCCTCGAGGGGAGCCCATCTCTGTATGTACATGAGCCACAAACTGTTTTGAGTCCAGAGGTTGGAGACCAGTACCAGGCTGTGGTGTTTGCTTCCAGTGCTGGTAAGAGTCTTTGGAGACCAGGCTCCTCCCTGTGTTGTCCATGGAGCAAGTTCAGGCCACTGGGGCTCTCGATGGTCTTTGCATGTGGCACTGGTGAAGCCAAGCCTGCCCGTGCAGGACTCAGGGCCTGGTGTGAGGAGTGCTGATCATGATGTTGGGCAGCGCGTTCCGACGTTTCTTCCAGGAGCCCAGCTCCCTGGAGTAGCGCCTGATCTGCCTGAACCAGTGGTGAGTCCGTGCCCGGTCGCTGTCCCGGAACACAAATGCCTCCCGCCTGATCTCAATAAGTTCAAAGGTGTCGTCGCAGTCGGGATCAGTGGAGACGATGCAATTACTCAGCCTCAAGGGCTCCCTGAGCAAATGGAACTTGCCGTTATTCTTGTCCCTGATGAGTACCAGCACTGCATCCTTCACAGGCCCTGGCTCAGCTGATTCCAGGCTGGACTCAGACACACGCTTCATGTTCACCAGGAGGAGGACCTGCATATTCTGGAACTTCAGGGTCTTGCTGCCTTTCTTCACCCACTGGCCATCAGGGGGCTGGGCCAGCTGCAGAGACCCCTCCATCACAAACCGCGTCTCCTCCCGCAGCCAGCCGACAGTTTTGAGGGCAGTTTCTCTCATCTCAATGTTAATGACTTCCCTCTTCTTCTTGCTGTCCTGGCGAAAGGACCGGAGGGTCCACGTGTTCCCCTCCTGCTTGGTTTTCATGTTGATGTGCTCCAGGTGGGACTCGATGCGGCTCTTGGCCTCCCGCAGGCTGCTGTGGTCTGGGTGGTACTCGGTGGTGGCCTTGATGATTCTGCTGAGCAGCAGGGGGTACTTGGTGACCCTCTGCAAAGGGGCCATCAGGAAGGACCTCAAGTTCATCCGCCGCAGTGCTGTGTTGTCATTCTGGGAGACATTGAGGAATATTCTGCAGGGATAAGAAGACAGGATGAAATGGTGCTTGTTCTGCCAGCAGATGCTGCAATCCTAAATGAAAATGAACAGCGTACTGCTGACAGCTGCTGGGCACTGCAGCCCCCCCATTTTTAGCAACCTTGTGAATTCTGTCTTATTAAAAACTAACAGCCATTTCTGCAGCTGTGCTCAGCTGCAGAATCCTGACACATAACATCCTAACAGTCTTCTACTACATCATAAAAATAGCAAGGGTGTGATCTTTCTCTTCTACCCACTGACGTAAACATGAGGCAGATACATCAGTTTATATCAGATGGCATCAACTCATAATGCCTTTCATTAGATTACAAAGCATATTAAACAAGAATTTGGCTGAGCAGTGGAAAGTGAAATGACTCGGCTGACATTGCCCAATAGACCAAGGCTAGGAATGGGAACCAAATTCAAGTCATGTGTGCCACAAAGTGGCTTTCTGCAGCGGAAATCCAACCTGGGCTCCAGCACGGGGACTGAGAGCTGATCTCAGCTGAGTATTATGTGGTGACAGTTCAGCACAGTGGTCACTGGGCAGATACTGCTAGCACAAAACACTGAGTACAGCTGGGGACCAACTGGTTGCCTTAGTGGAGACCAAGGACTGAATATTTTTTGAGACTAAATGACTGCTCTCACCCCAAGAGAAAGCAGTGATAACTGAAGAACATTAGCATCAGACTTTGATCTAGATGGGCTGGCAAAAGTTTCAGCCTCAGCCTGCTGCCTTTCTGTCCCCAAAGCCTGGAGGAATATGTTCATCTCCTTTCTCACCTGAGCAACTCCTTCTCCTTCTCCAGAGCGTTGAGCATATTCACAGAGGAGGACTGCTGAAGACAGTATGTCTGAAAGGCTGGCAGCATGTTTACGAATTCCAGGAATATTTCTCCGATGCACACAGTCATGAGGTCATCATCCCCCTGCAACAGAGCCCTGCTCAGTTAGCTCAGGAGAGGCACAGCCACGGGCCTGCCTTCAGTCCTACCAGCATGAACTGCTGCAGGATCTGCTGAGCACCAGACCAAAGGTGGAGCTGGGCTCACCCTTCCTGGTCAAAAGGCAGTTCCTGCAGGTCTGGGGGGAATCAGTCCCTGGGGAGGGGAAGGAAAGCTGGTCTAACTTCTTTCTCTACCACATGCAAAGAGCTGTCTGCCCTCCTCCTGTGGGCTCAGCCAGCTCATCAGAACAAGGGCTTGAAGGCCAGAGTGAGCCTCTTAGTCAAGAGGGTATATTGTGGCCCCACAGTCTTATTTCTATTTCTCTGCCCTGTGACCAACCTGCTGGTGGGGCAGGAAAGCTCCTTGTGCAAGACAGGATGCATCAGTAGAAGTAGCCATACATAGCTGTAGAGCAGGGAGCAGCCTGCACTGCCTGGCCCCACGGACAGCCTAGAGCCAAGCTGCAGTAAACTGCAAGCCAAGGCAAACACAGCCAAGCCAGCATGAAGCCAGCCAGCACAGCGCTGCAAGAGCACAGCCTGAGAGACAGAGCAAGCTGAGCTTTGTGCCCCCATAGTCACATTCTTACCAGCATCCAGGCCAACTGGCCTAAAGCTAACTTTGATAATGGAACCATTAAGACCTGTTAATAGTTTGTTAATGGGATAAATGAGCAAGACTGCTGATGTCAGTGGCATCACCACAGCACAGTGAGTCCAACACCTGTGACCTGGCACAGAGCTACTGAAATCAGAATAATTGAGAGAGCAAGGGATTAGATAGCTGATAGCTGACCATAACTCAGGAGTCCTACCTCTTGTTCCTCTGCTCCACCTATGCTGCCTCCCTAATAGAAAACCTATTCCAGTCTGCCCGGCCTAGCCTCTTTAGAGGGCAGAGGCAGCATCATACCTGGTCAAAGGCCTGATCAATCTCTTCTTGAAGTATCTCCAGGAAATTCTCATTGAGGTCAATGAGCTCCTGGATGTTGCTGAAGATGCCCTGGAGCTGCTCCTGGCTCAGCAGCCCAGCTGCCTGCATGGGGAGGTAGAACTCCTCTTTGATGATGCGCAGGTCCTCTCCATAGCTGGCCTCTGTGTTGACAAATTCCAGCACAGACTCCTTGCGCTCCGTCCTGCGCTTGTGGCACTTCTCACAGAGATCAGCCCGCCTCTGGTTGCAGTTCTGAACATCTGTCTCCACTGGGAGGTCCCTTTCTCCACAGTCGGTGCAGGGACGGTGGGCTTCCCAAGCCTGCAGGGAGCTCAGCGTTTCAGATGCCCTGTTCCTCCACTTCCTAGCTGGCATCTGGCCAATGCCACTATCTGCCCTCTCCACATCCGCTGACTTGGTCCGGGTGGCCTCAGTGGGATCCAGGTCATCCCGGGCATCATTCACACCAACAATCCCGCTGTCTGTGCTCAGACTGCTGACATTGCTCCAGTGATGTCTGGAGCGGAGGGAGCCCCGTGGGGTGCGTCGGGTCTCATCAAAGCTGCCGCCATGCCCAAGGTTGGCCTTTGCTACCACTGGACCTGAGAACAGACACAAATCATTACAGGCACTGCCAGCTGCACAGAGTTCACCAGAGGAACTCGTGCTGGCACAGCTATGAATGGCAGAAACCCTGAAGGAACAGGCTGGCTTGGTGAAGCTAGGCTGCGAGCTGCCTCCCCACCCTGTTTTGCTGCCAACACTGGTGAGAGTCAGAAGTAAACGGTTCACAGATGAAGTCTGGTATCTGTCATCTCTGCGCTGCCCACAACTGTGAACTCATTTGGGCCTCCTCCCCTGCCATCTACCAGTCAGGGACAGAGCAGAGTAGATCCTGATTTCCTGCACACCTGGTTACAACCCAGGATGCTTCCCTCCCCTAGTTTGTAGAGTTACTCCACATTTACAGCAGAACAGCAGGGCCCAGCATCTGGCCCATGAGCCCCCGAGTGCAGTGTGTGTACCATAGTCTCGCTCCTGCCGGCGCTTCTGTGCATGCTGCCGTGCTGCAGCCGCGATCTTCAGCTCCAGCTGTTTCCTCTTCACCGAGTCTGTTGGCATTGGGTCACTGAAGTGTGGCCGCAGCCGGCACTCCCGCTGGGCCTTGGCACCATCCGTGCTCTCATGGACAATGTCAGAGCTGGATCGGCGACAGGCAGGACTGGGGGTCTGCAAGAAAGGGTTTGGAGCAAGGCTGAGGTCAAAGCAGCACCTGGTTTCGCAGACACTGGACTTCAGTTGCCAAAGGAGAGAAAAGGAAACTCATTAGCAATGGGGTTGCAAATGTAGCTCTGCTACATGATGATTAAGAAATCTGTCCCCCTGAGTCCCTCTGTCTTGCTCAGCCCTAACAAGTAAGGACCCCTCTCCCTTTGCTGTTGTATAGTTCTGAGTACAGTGGCCCTGAGGTGGTTGGATCACAGCTGTCAAATAACCATGAAGAAGTCAAGAGCACAGCCCTGGCTAAGGGTCCATGCTCAGGATCCTGAGCTCACTTGCAGCTGCTCTGTGAAGGTTTCAGCACTGCAGGGTCAGGAAGTCCAACCTCCATGCCCCACCTGCACCAGCAGCTTGCCCAAGGGGGCACTAGGAGGGAATCTGTCTGAACCCCCAAATACACTGAAAGCCACTAAGGGGTTATTGCTGAACTCCCTGCACAAAACGGCACATAGGCAGGGGCAAAAAACTCACTCCTGTTTTACTGAGTGTAATAAAAAAGTTTCTAATGCTTCTAGTAGAGTTTAATCACTCATTGGAGGGGGTACCAGATTGCCATCTCCCAGCCTACCCAGTTCCTACAATGAAAGGATCCTTCAGAGCTTCTAACAAGAAAAAAATCCTAAACACATATATGAGAGGGGAATTCCTCTCCCTTACATTCCCTGCAGGTGGAGTGTCACTGGATGTCTCATTGCTTGGCTTGTCCTCCCAGGTCTCTGTTGCCATGGACATTGCTGTGGGCTGCTGGCTGTCCTCCAGAGGTGGGAGATCAGCTTCCCTCAGATCACACCGCCCCTTGGAGGGGGATTTGGCAGCAGTCTCAGCATTGCAGCTGCAAGGGAAGAAGACAGACTCCATTGAACATCACGGATGCAGTTTTCCTGCTGTTCCTGACATAGATGAGACTGAGCAGCAAGCCCAGGTTCAAACAACGATCTGCAACAGTTCAGGGAAAGTGCAGGCAGGGATGGTGACTGGTCAGCATGGATGGCTGTGCTTGTGTTTCAGGGGCTCTAAGCACTGCTCAGTTAAGACAATGCAAATTGGGTAACTGCACTCGTGCCAAATCAGTTTGGGTTATCAAGTCTCGGCTGTTCACAGGGCATTTTTGTGTCCATAAAACATGAGGTGCTCCATAGGGACCAGAAACACTCCTTTCTAAGTAAGCCAAATCCATATCTGCTGCTATTTAAGGAGATGCTGCCAACACAGAAACCATATTGCTCATCTGGAAGAAAATCACCTGCTTTAAATCATAATACTTTGAAGGGATTAGAGGATTAAAGGAGTATTCTCTCTGTTTTTCCTCTCATATGATCCCAAGCCCACTGTAGTCACTGGAAAGATACTATCTGTTTTTAGTGAACCCAGGATCAGGCCTTTTGGTGCACTTGAGACCTGAAAAGAGTGGCAGTGTCTGTTTCTCTCACTTGGCAGTTCTGGGATGTCCTCATTCACGGCTGTCCAGTGCTAACAAGGGCCTGATACCAGCAGCCTGTCCAACCCCACACTCCCCCCTCTGCAGATAGCATCACTCTCCAGACAGACACAGTCTGGTGCAAAACCACCAACTTGACAGGGTAGTTGACAGGCTGTCGTTTGTGATACTATTTGTGATGCATTTTTTTAACAGGCTCTCTAAGACATCCTATTTCCATGCATAATGAAGCCTGTTGGGAAGAATATTATTTTTTTTATTTTGGGTTTACTTAATTTTTATGGACTTGGATTCCTTTAAAAAGAAAGGTTGTGAGGACTGTATATGGATGCTTGTATATACAGGAAGCCAGTGTCTGGAACACATTTCAGGTTCTGCATGTATTTTAACAAAAACAAACTTAACAAAAACCTCCTATGAGAAAAATCTGCTTCTTCTTAAAGGCTTCACTTGTGAACTTATGCTGGTAGGTCACACTGCTAATGTGCAATTCCAACAGTGTCAACTACAAGCAAACACATGAGACAGATGGGCATTCTCCTTGCAGTGAATGACAGTTGGCTCCAATTACAAACCATCAGCCAAATACTAAATTCACTGAAGGGGGAACAAATCTCCCAGAACACAAACAGGCTCTGTTGTCAGGCCAGAAAAGTTGGTTTGCATTTCTCCAGCTGATGCTTTTTCATCTTCCTCCATTTTTGTTTCCAGGTCCCTGCTGACATAACCAGCTAAAAAGAGTTTAGCCGTGGTTATGCAGCAATGGCAAAAGTGCCAACAGCAGGATCCTAGCATTTGCTTCTTGCTGTCCCCCTCCAGGTCTCTACTCCCCAGCCTATAGAAAGGGGATACAAACATCACTGCTGGCACAGAGCAGTCTGTAGCACTTACAAGGTGGCAGTAAGAGCAGCACAGGCATACAGCAAGGCTGCAGTCCCACCATGGTATTGGCTTGGCCTGGTCTGGCTTGTGAGGCTCCTGTCTCCTTCCTCCCTCCTGTCCCCAGCCATGCTTGGGGTACCACTCCTTAAATGTGTGTAACTGTCTGTGTGGCCATGATCTAAAATCAGCCTTAAAATTATGTGGGTCTAAAAACCCTCCCTCATGTATTCTCAGACAGATCATTTCATCCATGTTTCATTGAGTTGTGTAAAGTACGAACAGATCAGCTGGGCAAACCCATGGGGAGGGAAGGCACAGGTTAAGGAGCAAGAAGACTCTTGAAGAGGATGTGCCACTGCTGAGCAGCAAGCCCAGGTTCAAACAACGATCTGCAACAGTTCAGGGAAAGTGCAGGCACTTTCTAAAAGCTGCTCCTACTCAAGTAGTTCCTGGTTAAACAACACAGAAAAGGGACCACACTGGGGCACAGAGAGGCAATGGGATGCATCTAAGGTTAGTAGTAGAGCTCCTAATTGCAATATTACCTTCTTGATCACACCATCTCCCACTACACAGAATATACTCTCAAGAGAGATGCTGAGCTTTCATTTGTCATTTTCACAATGCTTCAAGATCATCCACTTAAATATGTGAAACACTCCAGAGTATTGCTGCTCCTCTAAGTGAAGCTGACAGCAGCTCTCTGCTGATACAGTCTTCAGACCAGATGCCACCACTTATTGTGGTTTCCACAGCCCAAAAGGGATATTAAAAAAATCTCCATACGTGATCGGCACTGGGAATAAGAGCCAATACTACCTAGAGAGCTGAGCTAGGGAAACGTGACTGGAGGTTGAGAAATTCAACCCACCCCATGGCTGGTCAGCTGGAGATAGGAAAGGCAATGATGCAGAGCCCACACTGTGTGAAAGGAGATTTCTTCATCCCTGGTTTGACTGCTCTACTTGTTATGATTCCTGCTTGCTGTACTGGCCATGTGGTCTTGGGGCAAGTGCTGCTCCACACACCACCAGATCAGAGTGTGATCAGAGGGATGTGGGCAAAACAGGGAGGATACAAGCAGTTTTGTGGAACCACATCTTAGGGCTGCTCCTTTAGCCTTTGGCTTAGGAGGAAGAGGGGACATTGCCAAGAAAACAGGATATTGCTCCTTCCTCTAGTCCCTTTCTCCTGGCAGAGATCTGTGCCAACAGGTTCACACCATCACCTGCTCAAGCAAGTCAAGACCCCTCTGCCCTCACAGAGGGGGACAGAAGGATGGAATCCAGCATCTTTCCTTCTGTTGGATTAAATCACTTATTGGGACAGGAGTTTGTACCAGGGGTTGGTGTCAGTTTTTCCTGTTCTCCCCAAGAGAGGTGATGCACTTGGGCCAACACAGGTTCTTTTTGAATGTGGTTTTAAACCCCTGGCCATCAACTTTGAATCTCATGGAAGTGGAGGTACTGGGGATGGTGTACAAGTGGAAATGCACCTGCTTTCCTTCACCGTCTCTCTGGGCCTCTTTATGGTTTTATCATTGCTGCAGTTCTCAGCCCTTTACACGTTTCTGACTCTTTCTGACTAATGGAAACATTTTTGTGTATCCCCTCCCTGCTGTAACCTACCTTCCTGACTTGGAGTCCTCTGCTAGGGGAAGTTGGTATTGTACCCACTATCCTATTGCTACCCCACATACAGCCCATCACTCTTTTCAGGAAGCCTTCTTTCTTAGTCATGTCCTTGGCTAAATTGTGCAGCCTTCTGTTGTCACCATGTCCCTCATTTCATAGACACAAACCTGAGGTATTTGCATGTCCTTATCCTGAACAATTCCCCATGTAAGCAATTTCAGAAAGTGAACCATATACTGAAAAGCTTACAAGATTTCCACCTAGATAGCAACACCCCTTCCAGCCAGGACTACAGCCTAAGTTAAGGGTATCCAGTGATCCATGAGAGGGCTAAAGTCACTATAATTATGAGACTGACAATCAAATCTTCACTGACAAAATATTAAGTCAATTGAACAAATCTTAAATAATTAACAATTAATTACTATGGAGACTGCTAACTTACAGATAAAACTGCTTTGTAAAGCTGACACTTATACAGTAGCACAAGAAAGACAATTTTAGCTATTTTACTCTGTGACGCTCCATCACAATATCTCTATCAGAGGCTTGCTGAGCTGACTATCTGTGGAAATGAGACCAAATCCCCAGCTTTCAGCTAATTTCATTTGAGATTGAGAAAGAATGTGGCCTGGATGCCAGCAATAATTTAGCACCCAAAATGCAGACAAAAATCTCCCACCTCTGCAGTGAAAATCAGCTGGAATAGTGAATATTCAGGGACATTACAGTCTCAGGTGAAAATGGAAAAATGATAAATTTCTAAACACAGGAAAAAACTAGAGTTTCCCAATAACCAGTGCTTTGGCAATAACAATTACCATTACTTGTTATTACTCTGGAAAATAATAAGGCCAGGGGGGTTCCTTCACATATAAAATTACCTCTCTAATACTGGACCCATTGTCATTCACATTTTTAGATCAACTGTCATTTTGATGTTAATAAAAATTGCTTTATTGCTAAAAATAGATTTTAACAAATCCAACTAGAGAGACTGAAACCAGTATGGATATAAAAGCACAGAAACCCCACATAAAGGCCCTGGGCAGGAAGCGTTTTGAGGCTGGGAGAGTAGTAGGAAGGAAGATCATATGCACTCCTAATTTCCTGTACTATGCTTTGCATGCAGCTTGGGCTCAAGATGCCATTGATTTAAATCATTGATCTGCAAAAAGACAGCTGTTTTTACACCCTTACTGCTTGTGCCATTCTGTGTATTTCATTTCACATTCATGACAAAAATAGCCTAATCCATTAAAATGGTTGCATCCCATAACTTTTTCATCTACCTCTTCATTGGGTTTTCATACCATAGAAGAAAAGCAGAAAGGCTAGTCTGGACAGCTGAGGGAAGCACTGAGGGCTCTGACACCACCTACTTCCCTTTGGATTATAAAGTTGAAGCATTTCTGCTGTCACTCTGGCTTCAGCCCCACTTAAGTTCTTTAGACAACTCTCATTCCTGTGCAGAAGTCACTAATATCTCCTCTAAAACCAGAGTCCAGTCTCAGCCCATGCATTCCAGAAATAAAAAGACAGCATACAAGGTTGATGCCCTGGCATTTCACACACCCATCTGTGGATTGCAGAAGCAGCCAGGAACCAAGTCTAATGCAATTCTTGGCAAATCCAACCATGAAAGCCACGTGCATGGAAACAAAGCACTCCACCAACACTTACTCCTCCTTTTCCCATCAGCGTGATAAGACAGTGATAAGTTCTCCAAATTCTTAGCTTCTAGAACTTTGCTGATTCCTACTGTGCCACCCTGCATAGAAAGGGACCCCATTTTTTGGCTGGAGGGAGGTAACAGGACTGCTGTGTCCATAACCAGGACAGAGAACGGATAAAACCCTGGATGGAGAAGGAGGAAGGCTTTTTTTGAAGTATTTTCTCTGGCTGCCCACACAGACATGACAGAAGGACAGGATTTACAAGTACTTTCACTCACTGTCTGTGCAGGTCTCCAAGAGGGGGTTAAAGACTCATAGCAGCCATCTTGCCCTTGTGTGCCTATTCACTACATTCAGGCACTTGCTGCTGCATGTCACACTATCTAAATTCATGTCCTGCAGTGGTGGGACAGACTCTACATCTTTCTTCAAAGGAATCATATCAGTACTTTGCATCCTTTGGCTGTCTTCTACTTTTAACAGATGCTATTAAAAAAAAAATAGACATTTTGACAATTTAATACAAAAATAAAATGGGTGGGAAGCTGGGTGTCAGAACTACTAATGGCTGTTGTCTTTACAGGATTAAGGTGCACAAAAAGGCAAAGTCTAGATGAAAATGCTTTTTGATGTTTAATCCTTTGCAAGGTAGAATTTAAGCTGAACAGCTTTAAAGACACATCCATGTGGCTATCAGAGACTGCAAGATGAAAGGCTCTGCCAACAGCACATTTATGCTACAGGAATTATATGTACATATCAGGAGAAAGACCAGATCATTAACAAGGGAACTGCTTTCAGGTGACCCCATGGAGCATGTTACCTTTTCTTAATAAGTTCCAAGGCTGAACCTATGAATTCATCCTTCATTTTTTGTAGCTTAGCTCCATAGCTGGATAAGTCTGTGGCTTCTAACAGCAGCGATGAACAGCAAGAGGACTGGGCTTCAGAAGCCAGTGACTGCCCTGCAAGGTGGAGGACATCATTTAATTGTCTTGTCTCTCCTTTCTGCTGCTCATCACTGAAGATCTCCTGCTCAGCACAGTGTATTGCTCCTGCCTGTAGAGGTGATCGTGGAATAGGACTGGAGCAAATAGGGACTGGTGATGAATCTGGGATGGAGGTCTGGAAGGTTCTGTCCTTCACCTCAGGACTGCTCATCTTGAAACCATCCCATGCGGCTGGGTTTTGGGAAAAGCCAGCAGACGGGTGGTTTTCATGAAATACATCATCATCCTCCTCTGCTGTGACAGCAGGTTCATTCACAGCTTTGGTCTCTAAAGCTTCTGGACAGACATTCTTACTGTTTTCCTCCTCCAGTGTCTGGTTTGCAGGCAGACCTTTTTTCAAGTAGTCTGCTGGCCCACTGCTGCTGTCAGATGAATTTCTCTCCTTACTTCTCATTTGCTTGAACTCCTCAAAGGTGGGTATGTAGAGCCTCCCTTTGCAGTGGCCTTTCTTGCTCTTTCCCAATGTGACTTTGCCATCTGTTTCCCCACTGTACTGTTCTACAGTCTCTGCTGTTCTGGACTTGCTCATTTCACAGCTTTCCCCAGCATGCTGAAGGGGCAAATTGGGGGAGCTATTCTGCCTTCGGAGCTGCAGCCTCCTCTGAGCCTCCTGCTTGATGTCTTCTGGACTGATGATCCTATGTGCAAAGCACAGTCCCTGCCCCGCTGTGAGGCTGTGCCTGAGAGCAGTGTGTTCCACCAGCACCGTGCAGCACTTCACAGCACAGCCATTCTTGCACTGTCGGCACACCTGGCATTCAAAGCACTCCTGGGCCATCAGCTCAGGCAGGGCCACCTGTGGGCGCACTGGCTTACAGGGCTCTGCCACCTTACTGCTGTGCAGCCTCAGCTTCTCCTTCAGCTCTTTTCTGGCATCCCCATGTAGGGCTCTTTCCTCTGCAGAAGGGAAGAGCCACTGAGGCACTTTGCCAAAGGGAGGGAGGAGCACATTCTGTGCGGATTGAGATGTCTGTTTAGCACTGAGAGAAAGGTTCCTCAGAGAATCTGATGTGCTCTGTTCTGGGGCCACATCCACACAGCCTTCTGTCCGCTGACTGGTGCCTCTATAGCGAAAGATGATCTCGTTATCCAGGCTCCGGAAGTGAGAATACAGCCCACAGTCAGCAACTGTTGCCCAGTGTAGATTTTCCACACTCCGATACATCCGGTTTTCCACAGGACTGGCCAAAGATGACTTGCCTGTGTCACAGGCAAGAGTGTGGAAGTCCCCAGTAAAAATATCAGTGTCTAGGTTCTTTAGTGGATGCATACTGCTAACTGAAAAATCCTTTAAGCCATGTTGTGCACAGAGCTGATTATTTTGGCAGCTCGAGATCACCCGGCAGTGTTCCTGTCTCTCATCAACACTGATGTATGTCATAGCAAATGCACATGCAGGCGCTAGGACAGTGGCGTCTAGGGGGAGAGGAGGGGTGTCGCTTAGATGCCAGTCAATGTCCACAGACCACAGACAGCAAAGTGTGCTGCTGGGCACTCACATAAGAGAGCTCTCACATGGGTGGAGTCGCCATGGGTAGAAGACCTGTGAATGGAAGGAAAGACGAGTTACTGAAGCAGGCTGGTGCTGACTTGCAGGATGAGCAGCGGGTCTGCTTCCAGGGTATGCAG
This sequence comes from Toxostoma redivivum, assembly GCA_013397375.1. Lineage (NCBI taxonomy): Eukaryota > Metazoa > Chordata > Aves > Passeriformes > Mimidae > Toxostoma > Toxostoma redivivum. The sequence continues at coordinate 883,962 of VXBI01002229.1, read as the reverse complement.
AATTCAACACCAACAGCTTGTGCAGGAGCAGAGCAGTGTAACTGGGCAATGAGACGTGGGGCTTGGGGCAGGGAAGCTTTTTCCTCTCCAGCCAAGCCAACAGTGGCTTTACGCTACCTGTCTGAATTTGGAGAAGTTTATCCTACCTACCCTCAGGAAATCTCTCTCAATAACATTGCTCAGCTCTAGGGACAAATGCTCAGAAGTGCTTGCTGCAGGCTCAGCTTACTGACACAGCAGCACTAAGGACACAGCAGGTTTACAAGAGATAGTGAGGTTCTTTCCCTTAAATGGGGTGCAGACAAGAGTGTATGAGTTAAGGGGGGTGTTGGGGCTGGGAAAGGATGACATGACTGGGGTCTCCTTGAAGACTCAAGTAGCAAGGAGGAAGAAGAAGGCTGACAGGTGCTGGTTTTGTGCCTGACAGTCACATTGCAGCCCCTTATTGCTCTGATTCACCCTTCACGAGGAAGATACATATTGTTTGTTGATTGCATATGGCAGCCAAGCATTGCCAAGGCCTTTCCAGTGCAGAGACAAAGGTACCTTACAGACTTTCACAAATGCAACCTCCTGCCTCCTTAGCCACAGGCTCAAATGACAGCTCAGTGGAGGCCCTAATAGAGAAAGCTGTGCTTTTTAAGGTTCCTCCTGTGAGCTGTGTTCAGCACTGTAAGGCCCAGGGAATCTAAAGGACTAAATCACACATTCAGAGTGGAGAATTAAATCCCTGAATTCCAGTTTGGGCCAGCAGGATGAAGGCTAAGTAGCTAAGTCCTTCCTGGAAGTGGATGTAACTTCCTCACACTGAATGGAGAAACTCTAGACTTCTTTAGGGATTTAGGCTTCATGGACTTGCCAGCAGTCACACAAGACATCAGTGTCTGCTACAGCCTAGTCCACTCCCTTCCTTGGCAATCAGAGGCAAAGGGAATGTGTGAGTGCCATATGTAAAGGAGAGTAAGATTGGGCAGGGGATATGGGGTTAGCCTGAGATTTGTAAGGGCAAGATAGAGGTGTGATGGTGGGGAATGAGTCTTTAATAATAAGCCAGGCAAGAACCAACCAGGTTGAACACACAGGAAGAGGTCTTGGCAAAGCAAGGCAGAACCAGTTACATCCCAGACTGTTTGCTCTGTAGTGCAGCTGGATTTCCCACACATGGTCAACTATTCAGGCAGCATAGCCACCTTGATTAGGAGGGGAATGAAGAGATTTGTTACTCCCTGAAGACTGAGACACCACAGGCATGTGATGCACCAACAGACATCTATCTGAGGGGAAGTCTGAGGTACAGTATTGCCTGGAAGACAATCTTGCTAACACACTGTGAGCTTGATTCATCCCTTGCTTAAAGTGGCTCAAATTAGCTTATATTCCCCACATTAATGAAATTATGTCTAATCTCGTCCTAGAGAGGGAAGGCAGAACTGCTCCTGTGATTCACCACTGAATGAAGAACATAATTTCCGTCCTTCATAACTGCTAAAAATAAAAATTAAAACTAGCTCTCAAAGTGCGACTGCTCCCCAAGATGTCACAGGCACTTCTCACCAGTCTTCTCATGGTGGGGCTGGAGTTCCCCCTTCTTCACAGCTCTGGAGGAGCCCACAGGTGACAGCAGAGAAACGTGAGGATCAGGACTTTCTGTGCTCATAGGTTATAATATAATCTGTCAAGAAAGAGAGAATTACATGATGTGAAAGCCAGTCACTGAGCAGAGAGCATGGCTCGTGGTAGTGCCAAAGGGCTCCTGTGAGAAAGTGCTGTTAATAAAGGACGCCATGTCCTGTCAGGTTGGTCTGTGATCAGGTCACAGCCACAGGACTAAAAGCCACCATGTACTTTTGGCCCTAGCTTTCAGAACAAGAAGAAAGAGAAAACAGCCCTTGCTGCAGAGAATGAAGCTGCCCATGCCAAGGCAGGGAGTTATACAGAGTAAGAGCTGAAGACAAAGCAAGGCCCATGTGAGGCAGGATCCTGGGTTGGACACTGGCTTGGCAGGCTCTGCATGTGCGCATATGACAGCAAGGGGGCCAGAGATGAAAGCGCACAGGCGGGGTAGAAGCAGTCAGGAGAAACGCAAGGAAGCAGAGGCACAGAAACAACAGGGTGGGATGTGTCTGTGGGTGCTGCATTCACAAAGAGATGGGCAGCACTGAGAAGACAAATTGATTTTTGCCCTCATGATTCTCTTCAGGTGGAAGTTCACTGTCAGGGGTCTTAGAGCTGACCGCTCTATGGGCTGCAGGTCAGCTATAGTGATGCCAGGCAGGGGAGGTCAGGGGCCACTCTGCCCCTGCCTGCTCAAGTGCACAGCACTGGCCATGCAGGGTGGTTTGCAACCCTCCATTTCTCAGGGGAATGCCTCAAACCCTCCAGAAGGTGACGGTACCCCTCTGTACTGCAGAGCAGCACAGGCCCATTCTCCCAGCAGTTGTGGAACGTGCTAGTGCTCTCAAGCACTGCCAGGCAGCAGAGACCTGCTGCTGCTTTGTCAGGGCAGGATTTTCCAGAAAGCGTGCATGAGATGGCAAAAGTCACTTTCAGGAAGGAGCAGCTGGAAGAAATCTCCTGTGAGGCAGGCACAGTGAGGGACAGAGGCAGGTTTGCAGAGCAGAGGACCCAGAGAAGACAGAGAACAACCAGAGCTGGCTGTGAGACAGCAGGGGAAAGACTTTCCAAAGGAGGCCACACAAAGTTTGCTGACATGTAGGCAAGAACCAAAATTTACTGGATTAAGTGTAGAAAGATGGGAATTTTGTTTCCAGATAATTTATTTTAGTATTTGTCAGCCATCGGGGGTGAATTTTCTTTCTCTGAACAGTGAATTTTTTTGGTCTAAACACTTCTGACACAGGAAGTCCCTCTGATACTTCCAGGAGAGCTCAGAGCAAAGGTGCAGGTGGATGTAGTTCACAGGTGGATGTGCAAGGGGATCTGGTGCCCTGGCTGGAGTGAGAGGGAGCTTCAGAAGTCAGCAAGTTCTGTTCCCCCAAACACCTGCAGGCAGCTGTGGAGATCTCCTAACAGCCAGCTCAGGCAGCAGTACCTTTCTTCCCTGTCACTCCACTCTTGGAAGGAACATCTCTTTCCAGCTGAACTCTTGTGAGTTCCCCCATGTCACTGCCCTGAGGGCTGTGCACAGCATGTCAGGCAGCTAAGCTTAATTTCACTGAGCACCCAAGCAACTGCTGCCCGAGTCATGACCTGGACAGGGGACTGGCTGAGGCACAGCCTCCTTCCCCCGCTGCTCAGGGATGCTTGGAGCAGGAGAAAAGCAGTGGTCTCTCTAAAACATCAGGTAATTTGTCCCTGGCTTGTAACCAAGAAACACTGAGTGTTCTTCCTTCCTCTGTTCTTGTGCTCCATGGCACACATCAACTGCATTTGTCAGATCATTGACACCCCATGATGTAAAACATGCCTACACACTCAGTTCTCAAGTAACATGGCCACAAGCCTGTTGTAGGCAGGCTGCAGGAAGAGAGCACAAGATGGAGACAGAAAAAAAACTCAAAACAAGTTAATATGCTTTTGGTTGATAAGCTAGAGATGATCTTGGAGCACATACTTGCAAGACCCACAGTACATACAGAGTATTTAGCTGCAGTCTTATATGGTCACCAACAAAGAAGCATCGGTAACCACAGCAACTTGAAAGTTTGTCCTCCTACCACTTCAGAGCTGTAAGTACATGTTGTAGCTACAGCAGGTGATCCCAGGTATTGAGTAGCAAAGGTCAGTGTAGCATGAGGCAATAGAAGGAAGGAAGAAAATGCTGATTTCTTACATGGTGACCCAACTCTGGGTCCTAATTTACCCTCTCCTAAAGGTACACAGCAACCCTAATATATCCTATGCTCTCCTCCAGTTAGACTAAGCACTGAGTTGCCCATTCTTTGTCACTCCCCAGTGTGTGTGAGCACTGTGGATTGATGCCACGCTCCTTCGTTTACCCATTTGGGTACTTCCAGGCAGTCCTGTCACTCTTCCCCAAAGCTCAGGCTTTATTCTAGAACAGCAATCCTCCAGGCCAATTGGTCACTTATTCCAAGCCAAATAGCAAAGTGGAGTTTAGTGTTGGCTGCTGCTGCAGCACATCATTGCTCCTCAATCACATTATCTGCGAAACATTTGCCTGTTCCTTGGCTCAGAGACTGAAAAGTTGTAGTGCTCAAAAGTATGAGCCTCATGCCTTAAGTTAGCATAAGACTAAGGGCAATGTGTGCTCAGCTTATTTTCTACCATGTGATTCTGTTTAATCAACTTCTCCACTACTCTGATAAGTGCCTACTTGGATACTTGCCACTAACCTTAATTTTCCTGTAAAATCCCCCCCAAGAACTTACTTCAGAAGGATTAAAACTTGAAGAATAAATTATTTCTTCCCAAACACATCAGAACCGTTCTGCCTGGCTGACCTTCCCAGCAAAGCATGAGACAAAGTGTCAGGAGGATGAAGCAGGCAGGCATAGGAGAAGTAGCTCATTGCTGATGAAAAACACTGTGGAGACCAGACATGTTCAAGGACTCCAGGAATATCAGGGCAAGGGATCACAGAGCCTCACAAGGCCTCAGGAAAAGAGGCCACCATATCTGGCAGGGCTGAGTAGGTTTACTGGTGCTGCTTTGCAGAGTTCACTGCAGCAAGATTTACTCCATAGACTTAACAAACATGGACATTTGTTCCATGAAATGGTGGAGAGCAGCTTGCTATTGTCCGGCATCTCCTGCTTGATCAGAGACATTAAGTGAGACTGGTACATTTTCCACTTTCCACATTTACAACATTTCAGTCACAAACAAATGAGCTTCCGAGTCATGGCCTTGGAAACCAACTCCTGCTTCCAAGGGAGAGGAATAACTGCAGATCCTTACTCCATCTTGAAATAAGAGATTACACTAACCTTCAGGTTTTATTCTAACGTCTTTGCATCAGGTTTTGCAAATTGCAGCACTGAACAGAGGTGGGTTTATTCTGGACTACAATCTCCCTTTTATTTCAGAGATCCAGCCAGCTAGAGGGATGTGAACAGTGCATTTCAAAGAGCTATACAAAGGATTTTAGCAAGCTATTTTACTGCGGTGAGTTTTGTGCTATCTGATACAGCAAACCTCATGGTCACAGCATGCCACGTCATGCACATCACTTCAGCTGCTTAGCAGAACACCAGCAGTCTCAAGGGAAAGAATGCCAGATTTTTTTTTTTCATATCAAAGGTTAACAAAAAAGAAGGAAGGTGCCTTGGCTTTATTTGCTTTCTTAGCTGTTCTCTTAACCAGTGCTGTGCTGCAGAAACTGATTGATGAAGATAAGGTGACTATAGTTACATTTCTTGGGGGTCTTTTGTCTGTTGTAGCAGCTGAAATGGGTAAACGGCTTATATAGTGTCTGTTAATTCCAGCAGGAGAGGTACAGCCACAGTAATTCTCTAAACCAGTACAATTTCCTGGGTTTCTTTCTCCTTCCTAGAGTAAAAAGCTAACCATAACTTTCCCTGAGTTTACAGTATTATCACTGCTTTCATTGTCCTCTGCATGGCATAAATCAGGATTGCTAACAAGAGGAACAACTGCCAGATTGATTTCAAAACCAGGTAATAAAGGGAAAACAATGACCTTTATGGTCTGCTCACTGATTTATAGTCCCTGTGTTCTCACCTTAAGCATAAGCAAGAATCACAAACTCTCAGAGACAGCTTGGCATGGGGAACCCCTGAAGACACACTACAGCCCAGGGTCAAGAGGTTGCTGAGAGCACGGGCAATGGCATTAAATTCTGCTGTGTTATGCGCTGTTTGCTTCACCATGTGATATTGTCCAGCCATTTTCCTCCTCTCACATCTCTTTTCCTAATCCTTTTTTGGGATTTTTTTTCCTGCTTCTTCAAATCTTCCTCCACCCCACTGCATTCAACACAACACAACAACTTGTTGTTAACAACTTGTCCAGAAAAACTCATCTTGGCCAGTTTTTGCGCAGCCCAAAGGGCACACAAGTGCCAACCAGATGTGTCACAGAAGAATCTGTAAACAGTATCTGTTGATCCCCATAGGAACATCCTGCTATGGATCAGCTCAGTTCTGACAGGGAGAGTGTAGGAATCACCATAACTTCATGTGAGTTTCTGTTTGGGCCAGATTAGCTCCAAAATAGTCTCAAGGCAGTGGAAAAGTTACTCTCAAAATTTTATCTACTTACTAAAGCTTCTTGGCTCCTTTTCTGTGGGATTTTTAAGCTGTTTGGGAACTATTTTTATTGACATAAAAGGTTTCACCTGAGAAGCCCTACTGCTCCATGCACCTGTGCATTTGGCAGCAGTTCCTTTGATAAATTTTGTGGCTGCTCTCTTAGTCTGAGAAGCTTCTCCTTCTTGTGTCCCAGCATGGTTTTCTCCTTGTCTTCCTCCTTCAAAAAGGCTGTGATGAGATGGTGCTTCCAGCCTACCTCCAAGGGCAGGCATTCCAGCACAATGATTTCAGGTAGCATACTTGCAAGGTGACCTGTGTTCCCTCTTGATTATCTGCTTTGGGAAAGGGTACCTCCTTTTGTCTCACCAATGCCACTCAATCTCTTGGACAATATTGCTCCAAAAGTCCTACTGATGATGCAGCAGAGGGACTGGAGGATTAACATTCATCTTGCAGCAAAGGAAGGCTGAGTAGGTTGATTCTGTAACAAATGCTCCTGGAGACACTAGTGTGACACCTCCATCAAGTGTCCCAGCTGGAGTTGCTTGTCATCATCAGCTGTGAAGCACCCCAAGAGATGGCAGCACCCACCATCTGCCAAGCTTTCAAGACTCAACACACTGATTGACCACAAAGCTCCTCTGGATGACTCTCTCAGGAGGAAGCAAGTTCCATTTGCAATGAAATCCCCTCACGGGACAGATCATCCCCAGCACCTACGAACCTGCAGGGTACATCTGATTGACAGATGCTGTCCTTGTCTGTAACACTGTAAGCCACTCTGGCCCCCTCTTACAGCTGGAGGAGGAGTCCACAGGGCTATAACCAAGCAGAGACAATGCTCAGGCTTGAGTTAGCTGATGTGCAGGACCCAGGCGGTTTCCCCTGACCTGTGTAGACACCATGAACCAAGCATTCCCAGGCATTTGGGTCAGGCAGAGCAGATCTTGCTCACCACCCACCTTGGCCCTGGCATACACATATAGCGCTCACTATTGGCCTTACAAGGAACAGACATGATCTGAGCACGGGCTCTGACTTGCTTCATACCTGGCAAAGACATAGGCAGTTCTCAGAGGCAAACCTGAGCCAGGAAAACCCACCCATCTCCCTGTGAGATCTGGGAATTATAAATCCATATGTCAGCTCACTTTACAACCTGGCAGCTCCACTTCTTCAAATTCTCATTCTGCCCAGGTATAACATCAGCACTAACAGTAGAAAATGGTTCCAATGTGGCTACAAGTGAATTTTTTATTTCTTGGGAAGCGGGGAGAAGAAAAGGTTAAGGCTGTGACTTGAAGCTCAGTCCCAGCAAAGGGCCCAGCATCAGTCGTGACTTCCCAGTGCTCCAGCTCCAGACTCTTCTCCTCCAGCTCCCTGCCAGAGGTGCACCCCAGCCCAGCTCTGCTACTCTCAGTCAATGACTCACATACCCAGTACTGCCAGCCCAGTGCTCTGCCTCCAGCTGCGGTCAGCAGCACAAATGGAGCATGTCTGCAGCTGAAAAATGATGAGGTGGGGGACTACACCTCAGATCATCTAAAACTGTCTTGATCCTCTCTGTGTGTGTTTGAGGAAGGCAGAAGGGACAGTGCAAAAAAAGCAGGGCACAATGGGTCAGTTGAATATAGAACTGACAGAGGGAAGTAAATCAAGCCAGTAGCAGGAAAGGGCTGGCTGCTCCCTTCCCCTTGCAGCATGTGAGGAGAAGCAACAGAGCCAGAGCCTTCATCTAAGCTGAATGTTGGCATCTTTTGTGCATCGAAGACCAGCATTTCAACTTACCATTTTTATTCACTTTCTGGCAAGAAAGAGGTAAAAAGCCAAGTCACACTTAATGGGAAAAATAAAACCAAGTCCTTTTTTAATATTGTCATTTAACTCATGATTTAATCTCAAGATTTGCAGGCCTGAATCATGATGCTGGATTTCTTTCAGGGTGGATATACCCCTGGCTGAACTAGCAATACATGACCACCAGGCATACAGAAACATAGCACTTCCTATGCCCTATTACATTGCTTCTAGCAATCCCAGAAGGACAACAGAAAAATCAGTCCTATGCAGTTGCCTCCCTCAGGGTAGCTGAAGGTATTCCTTCTTCCTTGTTCTAAGACTGTCCCAAGAGTCTCAGCCTAATCCTTAAAATGCATAGGGCACAGGAAAGAAATCACACCCTAATTCTAAGAATAAGCTGTACGTCAAAAGCTCCTACTCCCTTCCTTGTACTAAGAAAACGTTTTTTGCAACACAGCTACAAATGTTAAACTCAGAGTGCACTAGTGGCTTACTGCATCAGTCTTTCCAACCAGGCAATATGAACCTTGGCTCCCATCTCACTAGTGGGAAAAGAAGCCCCACAACTTAATTCTGTTGATCTCAGCTCATTAGTTTTGCACTGGAAGCTACTCCAGCACTCCCCAAAGCTTCGGGTAGGTGGATGAGAAGAGTTCTTCCATGCCAGCACCACATGTGAGATGAGAAAAAGACCTGGGGGAGGAAGGTGTTGAGGATGGTGAGGGAGATGCATGATCTCATCCTACACCTTGGTTGGTTACATCCCAAAGCTGTCAGGCACTGTGTCATACTGCTGGCAGAGGCAGGTTTGCCATAAGGAAATGTGGATGACAGCAGTGCCAGTAGTCCTGGCTGGGTGTGGATAGCCAGGGACTTCCTGTTCCTTTGGCTCTGGAGGTATTCATCAATGCTCCTACAGAAAACCAGGCAGGACTGTGCCTGCCACCTGTCTTAATTGAAGGATGTATCCTCAGAACGTCCAGGACTGCATATTGCCCACAACAAAGCAGTGGGAGTCCTGACAGGCAGCTGGTGCAGCTGGCCAGACTCCACTTCTGCATCAGTCCCAAGGAACATTACAAGCTCTTCCCTACTTACCAAAGAGAATTTATTCTCTTCTTTTTCACAGATTTTTCAACTCCTCCCACAGGCCTCTCTAAACAACCCCCTCCCTTTGAGATGCTGATGCTTTTCAGCTGATTAAACTGTGGACCAGACCATGAGCTGGGTGTAAATCAGTATTGCTTGTCAATGCTAATTTGAACCTGCTGAGAATTTCCCTTCCTTCACCATTTAGCAGAATTATATTACATGTCTTTTATCTCTCCTCACAGTTTAGCCTGCTATTCCCCTTTCCTGGCCCCCAAGCCTCCTGCTTTGCTCTGAACTCCCTGGGGGTTTACAGGATAAGTTGCTTATTTGCAATGTAAAGTGTCTCTCAGAACCACAGCCCCGTGCAAACAAACCCAAGAGAGGCACATTTATCCCTACTTGTGCAACAAATTCAGCCCCGTCTTTTCCTGGCAGCAGTTCCCTAAGCACACACTGCACAGGATTTGCTAAGGGAAGAAATATGTCCCTTATTGCCATTACACAATGCAGGACTTCTCTGGGGAGATACATAGGATAGAGAACGGAAGGATTGATTCCATAGAGACCCTGAGGTCTTTCCTTTCTCACTGAAACTGATGGTGATGGCTCGCCACCCAGAACAGCACCCTGTAGATTATGATTGTCAATAGGCAGGATACCATTAATGACTTCTTGTTGCTATGGTGATATTGATCGATAGTCCATGGTGTTGGTGGGAATCCTGCAAAAGCTAGCAAAAAAAAAAAAAAAGTGGGTCAACAAAAATATGAGTTTGCCCACAAATGGGCAGTTATGTGATGAATTCAGTGGTATTTCACACCTCTTGCCTCCACCTGCCTCCTACAAGAACAGCACGGCGTTCTCCAGAGTCAGAGCAAACACTCCTGCTCACAGCAGTGATCTGGTGCAGAGGTGCAGTGCTGCAAGTGGATTTCATTACTAGGCATTACTTTTGCAGCTTCATCCTGGCAATTCATTTCACATACAGAGTAAAAATGTTGGCTCCAATGAAATCACTTGGACCTGTGCCAGTGGGCACAGAGCCAGGACTTCCCCTAGCTCTCAGGATGCCTTATCGCAAGTGACAATTTCATTCAGCTGCCTCGATAGCCACTGGGAACCCCCTGCCTCTGCAGAGCTGTTTCAAGCGTGGAAAAGCCACTGTTGCAGGTTTTTTGCTCTATTTTGCTGAGGCTCAGTGCTGTGCTCTCTTAGAAGGGCTCCCTCTCGGCTTTCTACTTTGTAATGTGCAGTTCAGAGCAACCTTTCATCTTTCAGCCCAACCGAGTGACCACTGGAAATGACAGGCTAGGCTCCAGTTACAATTGGGTCTTTTGACTTTGCACAAGTGTTCTTGGGATTTGGTGCACAGGAGCCATCTTCCTAAAATAGCACTTCTCTCTGACCTTACTTTCTCTGGGAAAATCATTCCTAATTCAGGTTGGTGGCACATTAACGCAGAAGTGATAAAGCTCCCTCTTTCTCTACAGACACTATTTATCTAAGCCCACCAAGGAGTGCACAAACTGCAAGACGCCTTGTTTTGGGGGAGATTTTAGTATGATTAGCAAATTTTAGGGTATGCTTTTTGTCTTAGCAAAGACTCTTATCTTTTATGCTTTGTTTTATGTCTAGGAGTACATACAAATTTACTAAAGAACCTTTTATTCCTAACAGTAGCACCACTCCAGGCATGTAGCACTCCATCATCTGATGGGCACTCTTAATCCAGAAAGTTTTTATTTGTTTGGATCTGTTATTACAGAAGAATTATATCCACAGAGGAGCATTATCTATATACCATTATCTATATACCATTATATAGATAGTTTTGCCAGTAAATGCCCCAGTGCAGATTAGATCCAATGGATGTCAGCTTTTCCTTTTATTTGTGTGTTCAGATCCTTTGCCTCCATGTGAACTCAGGAACTGGAAACAAAATTACTCTGCCCCCCTCTTTTGCATATTTTGATATCCCTAGTCTGAAAGCACTTTACATCAGGAACAGATCCCAAGAGAAAAATTCAGTTCCTTTCTCTACATTACATGAAGCTGTTCATCAAATTTATCAGGCAAGGTTCCTAGGCACATGGAGGCTGGACCCGCACTGACAGAGGGTCTCTCTTGTATAGCAACCCTTTGATCAGACTGACAGCATCATTTATTTGCTTTTGTTTCATATTCTTCAATGATCCAGTAAGTCATTTTTCCCAGCTGATTATCAAAGGCAGAGGCTGCTCTTTCAAGTTGGATTTGCACCTTTTCCCCTCCATTTCAATTAGCTATGGAAATTACTTGGATTTTCTTTTTCTATCTACTCTTGCCTGCCTGCCTGCCTGCCTGTCTATATGAGAGGCTTTAGGAACACTGATGGTTGGAGAAAACTCCAGTTGATGTCTTCCCTGTAGGAAATGTTGTGACTTGCAATTAGCACGTCTAAGTGCTGTGCTTGAGCTACTGCTGGCCAGGGTGGAGAGCAGTATCTCACCTTTTCCCCAGCTAGGAGCAAGGGGCTGGAGGGCTGTGAGTGCTATGGATGGAAGAAAGGAGGTACCACCACAAACAGGTAGGGACAGACAAGGACAGGAGCTGGTTTACTGCACTGGGAGACAGAAGGTGATAGGAACATAAAAGCTTCTTGAAATAGGATCTTTGCCTGTGGGGAACTGCTGTTCTGCTGTGTTTGCAGCTATTACTTTTGTGCAAACAATTCTGTGACTGCAGAGACACAACAGGCAGTGAATTGCCCACAGCAGCTTAGGGCTGAGCAGAAATGGACTGGGCTGGAGCTCTGGGATCCTCCACATGGAAGTGCATGGATAAATGTCTTTAGGCACAAATCTCAGCATACTGGGAGGAGCACACATTCCACAGGGCAGATTTCCAAGTGTGATTTGCCCTAAACAGCTGGTCACCAAAGATTTCTCAAAACACATCAGATATGTTCCAGATAGGAGAATCACTCTGGGCTGTATTTGACATCAGGTGGACATTTAGACCCAAGTGACCCCACAGGAACAGGATTTGGAGAGATCAGACTGGAGGCAGTAGAGATCCATGGGATTTCTCACCAAACACAAGTCTTCCCTAGACACATCATGTAGTGGTTAACTAGAGATGTTTTAAAGTAATCATTAAGAAACAAATTCTAAGACTGATTACTACCAGTGTATACACTCTTGGGATGTTCCTAACCACATCTATATATTCTAACTTATCAAAATTGCCATGGGATTCTTTCTTTTTGGTTTTCTGCCAGACCCTACACTACAGCAAAAAGTGATGCAAGGGGAGGCAGGACATGCCCCTTTGTTTAAAGCCAGCTGTAAGTAAACGTTTTTGTTTGCTCAGATGTACTGGGTACTTTGTGCAAGCTGCATCCTCATGCAGTGAAAGTTTGCAACTGCACATGCAACATGGTGAAGAAAGGAAGAAATGCAGCAATTTTGCAGCTCTTCCTAAGAGACTGAAAGAGAAGGATAGTGAATCAGGTTCCTTCTCCATGTAGTGCTGGTCTTGAATATTGGATACATCATACAGATCCTGTGACATTAAATGTGATGAAGACCCAGCCTGGATCCAAAATCACAAGACACTCCATGTCATTTCTTACACCAGTAACTTGCTGCAGGGTCTGAAGCTGGCAGTTCCCAACCAGCTCTGGGTTCTCACAGCCTGAGTCAGGTATCATGCCATTTTGCAAAATATTCCAAGAGCCTAATGAAGGTCACTACATTCTTGTTAACCTTTATTTTTTTTCGCAATTGGGAAAAAGTAAGACACAGATCATAGTAGCTGATGAGAGTTCTTGCGTGCACATCTGTTTTACCAAAGTAGTGGTAAAAATTGAACAAAGAGCATTAAGGCAGAGCTGCAGGCAAACAGCCAGGCTTTTTTTTCATAACACAGCACCCAATGTGTGCAACCTTTGCAGTTGTCACAAAGTACACACACCTACCCAAAGCTGCATAGCAAGGAGGAAAACCACACTATTGATACAATTTTGTATACAAATCAAAAGAGAGGAAACATTGTCCATGCAGACATCTAATCCCTCCTTGGAAACAGATGAGAATCCTTTGTAAGCATCTTTTTTAAGGAGTACTCTGAGAAGATACAGTGGAGATGCTACAGCCAACATTGTGATTAAGAGTTTGATGCAACACAGCACCTCACAAAAGAATTTAACCTCAACCTCATAAGTACTGTCCATCAACAATTCCTGCATGTATCTATAACACCTCAGAAAGCTTAATTACTACTTAAGAAATGGAAGATTAAATGAGCTATGTGACATTTCCCACCCCAGACCCTGTAGGTCAGCATTATTTAAGACAACTGGGAGCTTGAAAAGCTAAACATTAGGGTTGGCAGATGAACAGATGGATGGATTTCTGCCAACATAATCCATCTTCCCACTTGCCTCCATAGGACTGGGTGACATTCAAAGCTAACTACTTCCCTAGGCAAAGAGAAATGCACGCGATGTAATGAGTGGGCTTTAAAAAGGACTCATCAGCTGGCAGGACCAGTGGCAAAATGCTTTATGGCTGCTGTTTAATGTGCAGGTGAGGCTCTAAAAAGAGGCATCAGGCTGCGACAGAAGAGGGGACTATAGTGACCACAGTCAGCTGTAAGTGGATTAGCTGTAAGACAACCTCTGAGCAAGTTGTAAAAATCTGCCAGGATGCTGTCATTTTTTTCTTTGTGCATAAGAGATCTAAATCTAATTAACCTTTTAATCAGAGCAGATAAAATTGTGGTATTATCATCAAAGGGGATGCCTTATCTACAGCTTCATGGAGAATTTCTGTCTCTGTTCAACTTGATTTTTTTTTTTGCTTGAGGTTCTATGAGTAAATTCCCCAAACACTGAAAAATAAAAAAGAGTAAAGTTGGAGATGGTTTAACACAGTCAGTTACTATGCAGATATCAGCTCATCTGATGCCAGATGGGACTCAGTCCAAAACTTTCAGATCCACCTGTTGCCTGAGCACAAGGGAAGCTCCAGCTCCCTGATTAGGCAGGCACAACAGGAGCTGTGACACACTGTGCCAGTACGAATCGTGTCACCCCCCCGACATAGGACACTGAAGCCCACAAACTCCCACGTACGCAGGACTTTCTGGTTTTCTGCAATGATTCAAAAAAACTTAAAACAATCTCCTACATCTACTAGCTATAAAAGGCTGTTCTGTCAGCTACTAGACACACCACAACTTTTCAAAATGGATAACTCTGACATGTACCTTTGTACCTACAGGATCCCAAAGAATAAAGGGTTGCTGTCTCTGACTGGTCTACAGTATAATTCAGATCAGACTGAATGTCTTGGCATTTTTTTTACAATGGCTGAAGTCTTCAAGATTTTCTACATCTGCTGGCAAACATCAGTACTGTTGACAAAGTCAGCCAGCTCAAGCAAGTGCAGAAAAAACCCCAATCAAGATCTGAACCTGGTACTCCAGATAATGAAGCTTTCTGACTAACGCAGTAGCACATCTGCTTCACTGAACTTGCCTGTGTAATCTGAACCAAAAACCCCACTCATTTCCATTTACTATTGCCCATATGCCACCTCTAAATATACTTGCATATTAGCATTTATGCAACTTCAGTACAAAATCCATATGGCTCCTTTCAGCAAGCAGCAACAGGGATAAGTTGCAAACTGAGTATGGAGATGGAGCTTCTAAAGATTTCTTTCTAAGCACCATGCAACATTTGCTGTAGATAGACAGTAGTGGAATAGTTGCTACAGCTTGCTCCAGATGGACCACATCTTCTTTCCTGCATGAAACTAAGGTGGATTTCTTTTCTATGAAATGTCTCCTAGTGACCTCTCTAGAATGTAATTTGAGTGGCAGAGCAGATCCAAGCTTAGGCTGAGGACTGTTGTGCAGCTGCCTCTAATTACCTTGACCAACCTCATCTGGGATCTTCACCCTTGCTCCTGCCACCCATTGGCTTGGGAGCTGCATTTAAGCCCTTGCCCTGGCCCCTTACTTGGCTTATGCTGTGTCTGTGCTTGTTCTGACCTGCTTGGCTTCTTGGGTGACATCAGAACTGTGTTGGAGGCACAAGTTTCTCTGAGACCTGTTGGATGAAAAAATATCCAATTATGGGGCCCACCTGCCCTTTCCAGTTTAGGTGCAGTGAGACTGTACCTCTTTTCCAAGGTTCCTGTCTCAACCCGCCCTATTGTCTGGCTTCTCCCTCACCTTCCTTCCCAGAGATGTCCATCCTTACTTGCTTCCTGACAGGGAGTTTTCCAAGCTCTTGAAATTGGTGCGTATTATCCACAGTTAAATAGAAGAAACGAATGTTCCCACAGAATGAGTGAGTAGAAAATCAAGTTTTTGACGCTCCCCTGCAATGACCACTGCTGGGTGACCTTCTAGGATATAGGAAGAAAGCAACTCAAGCCTGTCACACTTGGCCTTCTGTCTGACTAGCAAAGAGCCTCTGAATGCTAACAGTTTGCTGTAACAGATAAAGGGTAAATAGAGCTTGGCTGTCACTGCCTGAATTGAAGGAATAAAATGTGGCAGCCAATGAACTTCTACCTCAACCATCAAGACTCTAAGACCATTAAACCTTCCTGTGCACTGAAAGAAAAAGGTTCCATGTCTCTAAAAGACTGCAGTTAGAGAAGTCAGTCAGGGGCCTTGTGCTGCTGTTGCTCTTAGTCTTTTAGATGATGGGTTCTTAACTCCACAAATTGTTGTATCCCTTGTGGACACATGCTGTGTTAGACTTAATCTTGACAGATAGCAAGGAATTGATCACAGAAATAAAACATAACTGGTTGCTTAGTTACCAATGATCACTACACAGTTACATTTGCAGTGTGCAAACAGAGCCCAGTGCAAACCAATTACCCCTCATTACAACTCAGCTTCAGAGAGCTGAAAACAACTGAGCTGGGTAATAAAGGGAAATTTGAGTAGAAAAATACGAATTATAATTGGTAACTTCCCCCCCCCAATTGTTCAAGTAGCCACAATCCTGTGGCTGAGGAAAGTAAATATATTGGTTTGAAAAAAAATAGGATTCTTGTTTATTGGGAAGGTGAAAACAAGCATGTTATGTGTGTAAACACTGAGAAAGTAGTAAATAAAAATGACAAGCTAAGAATTGCACAAAACTGACTAGGGGGAGAATTAAAGAGCTTCAGGATTAATGATGGTATAAAGGAGTTGAAATACTTTGGGTCCCAAAAACAGCATGGTGTAACTCCAAAAATGAAGTGGGGGGGGGGGGGTGACGATTAGGGGGAATGGCTTAGGCATGGGAAACAGCCCTATGTCTGTGTGAGGCAGACTTGAAAAGCTAGCAGGTGCAATGGTTGCAGGATCTGCAAGCATCCCTCCTACTTCTTGAAACATAGATATATGGCTATTGCTATTAAATACACTGTGAGGAGCCAGCCCCATACTTCTCACAATTAGGTGTTATTCTTTTATGGTCCATCCCCAAAGAGGAAATCAATAAATCTCTCATGACTATGACCTTCCTTTGGCAAGGTCTGTCTTTCATCTATCAATCAAACTGAGCTTTGGTGCCAGCTCTGTAGATAAACTGCTGTGCTTGGATACCTCACCAGCAGCGCATCCATGAGAGGATGCACCACAGGGATGCTGCAGGTTAGAGATTCACGGATTAACCCATGCACTGAATTTATCACCAGGACAGTAAACAATCCATTCTTATCATTGCTTATGTCCGGCCTCTCTCCTCCTCAGTAGTTCATCTTCCCACTCCTAAAACACATGATTATAAAAGCACCTATGGAGATTTCTGCCTTCCTTGCATGTGCTGTAAAGTGCAGCTATCGAATTGTGTCCTCATGACAATGAATACTTTTAACTGTATTCAAAGTTCTCTTAATACAGGAAGAGTCAGAGCTGGATGCAGCCACAGTAGAAATAGGTTTGGGCTGAATGCTCTGCTTCTCTCCAGTAAAAACTGCATGTCTTGTGTACAGGAGTGATAAGGACCCTAAGTGCTAAATCCTCTACAAGACGTGGGCTGGAGAAATACCCTACCTTGGGTGACCTGCTGTTTACAGAGGACAAGAGAAAGACCCATTTCTTCCTTTTTCACCTTATTATGCAGTGCAGCACAATGTAATAAAAAGAAATTCTACAGGGGATGAAGAGCACCTTTCTGCCTTTGACTCCATTATGAAATTGGTTCCTATGTGGCCAGGAGAGAAGCAAAAAACAGAATGACCAATTTTGAGGTTGATAATGAGCAGAGAGAAGTGTGTTCCTGTCTATTCAAGAGATGTACAGAAAGTGCTACAAGCACTTCAGTGTCAGGAAGCCTTTTCTGTTGTTGAGTTTGAGCAGAAGCTCAGGGAAAGACACCTTACAACAGTCACCAGCTCCGTGTTGGCTGTGGGAACTATTGCTCTGTGAAGAAGTTTATCAGCAGCCTGGATGGAATGTCTGCAGTGTAGGAGAGATGCTGCTTGTGTTTACATTATTAGCTGTGTATGCATTAATTGTGTGGGGCAATGGGTGCATGTGTTACATTGATGGCTGATGCACACAGGTGCTTCCTAAACAGGATTGGTTCATAAACATCACAGTGTGCCTGCTCTGGAGAAATATCAGAGATACAGGAACAATTCTATTAGAGTGAGTCTGTGTGAAAGATGGGAAGTGCCTCCCAGCTGCTGTGGTGTCCAGGCCATCTGCTTGAAGGGCTACACTCTGTTCTGGGAGTCAGCATGAAGCAGCTGAGTCTGTTTCTATAGATGCGAAGCCATCTTCCTGTGCAAAGACAGAGCTTTGTGATCTCCTGAGAGACTGGGGGAGTTCTGTTGTCTCTTCTGCTCATTGCAGATCTCACCCAAGTTAGCACTGTCTGCTGCTAATCCCTTGGTTATTACCAAGGCCCTCAGGTATGTAAACCTGAACAAAATGAAAAAGGCCCCAAGAAATAATGGGCTTACCTCATCATATCCCAACTGGCAGCACTGCTGAGAACATGGCAGAAAACTTGATTTATTAAAATTGATGAAGGAACTGGCTAGTCTTGAATAATTCATTACATATCAGCTGCTGTTGAGGTAATAGGAGCTCAGCAAGATCCTCTTTAGCACTGCACAGTGTCTAAAATCTTTAAATAAGATGAAGTCAAAGATTGGTTAGGTAAAGATTGAAGGGCTTTCTCCATGAGAAGTGAGAGGCCCTGGCTCCTGGTGTTGAGGTCATCCAGCTGCGAAAATCACCCACGTCTCTCAAATGGAAGCCAGCCTGCTAATGTCACTGATATTTGCCAGGGCATGAAACATTCTTCCTCAGCCATCAACTTCTGCAGAATATAATGGCTCCATTTTTCACAATTCTTACTAGAATCAGGTTTAGTTTTCAATACTCACCACAAGCTAGGGATGTCTGAGGGTGTTGGCTTGCTTTTCTGATAATTATGCTTGAAAATAAATCAGCCTGCTACACTAAGAAGTAGGCACTACTATTTGAGTACATGGATCTTGAGGTGCAATCTCTGCTGCTGCTCAGGGCTTTTGTCAGCACCAGCAGAATCAAATTACCCACAGCCTGGGCAGTGGCTGGGCTGGATTTGGGAAGCATGTCAGGAGCCCTGGAACAGAATTCTGCTAACTTATTCTGGTCCCACTTGATGAACCAAGAGCTCTTTTTCAACTCCACTGACGTCAGTGGTAAAACCTTTGATAAAAGTGTAAAGCATCAGCAAACTAAGGTACTGTAATAAGATGGCTGATACTCCTCCTCCTCCTGCAGAGGTCAGAGAAATTGTATTTAATATATGAAGGGGAAAAACCAGTTTATGTGATGAACATACTCCTACTTCCCAGCTGCTGGGATGGGGTCTCCACTATCCACAGCTGCAGATCCTCCCTGAAGTCCACTGCTTTCTCTTTTTCCAGCTGGTGATGATAGAAACTGGCCTCACAGCCAGTACTATTCTCACCACCTGCTCTGGTTGGCATTGCCTTCCTCTATCCTCCACCAGGCACCTAGGAATTTGTGAGGTGCTAATGGTACAGCACCTCTAAGACAGCTGGACATAAGACAGCCTTTGACTTAAGATCCTAATGAATACAGTGATTGTGATGCCTTGTTGATTTCCTCAAGCCAGGTTTTACTTCCAGATGCCATTCCTGCTTCAGCCAGAGCAGATAATTTTAGCCATGAAGTATGCTGGTAAAGGTACTCTGATGTACCACTGGCATCATGAGACGTTTGACATAGCACCAGAAGACTGTTTCCTCTCCTCTCCAAAAATACTGCTGCATCAATCACTTGTGAAAGTGTTTTAAAAATTAAAGCCAACTTGCCCTTGCCTTGAAATGGAGGCAGCATGTTCTCCTCCTGCTGTCTGTTAATTGCCTTTCTGCAGGAGGTCACAGGACATTGATTCACACTCCTGAGCTTTTTGTGGACATAGGTTAAGATCACCTAGAGAAGCCACAGACAGAAGTTGTGACTTCTCACCCTGAAGTGTGTGAATGAAGCAAATACTGAAACTCTCACAGCTGCAGAGTGGGAGATGCTGTGAACAAACTGTAACTTGGTAACAGATGAGACTGATGTCTGGTCCCTGATCTCCCAAGACAAGACATTCAAATTCCAAATTCAAATTTCAGCTCTACTACCTGTAAGAGGCCAAAATAAAACTACCATCCAGCATCTGCAAGAACTCTCCTGGAAGTCTGTGAGAACCAAGGAAAGTCAGGTAAGGTTTCCTAAAACTGAAGAGTAATTACTTGAAATTAACTTAATTCTGAGACCTCAAGTGTAAGAGCTCCAAGCCACTGTCTGAGCACAAACTGGCTTGGCCTAGGGACGTGTGCCCTGTGCCTTCCCCTCTGAAGTGGCAAGGAAATGCAGCTATGTGGGCAAGGACAGGACTGTGGTTTCAGAAGACCAGTCCATGACCCATACATGTTTCTACCCACCACCAGCTAACTCTGTGTGCTCTTCTGTCTTTACAGCTGCTTTTGATCTTTCATCATTGTTTCCTTCTCCTTTTCCTTCTTTCTTGTCCCTTTTTTTTTTCTTTTTAACAGTCACCTGTTCTCTTGTGGAAAAGGGCAGCTGACTAGGGATGACGTACCATTGCTTTGGGAGCTGGTGTAGGAGGCACAGTGCCCCTCTGACCTGCCAGACCTCTGACCTGTCGCCACAGCAGTTGCCATGTGGCTTCCTTTGCTTTGTTCCTGCAGGAGACCAGCTGGAATTTATAGCATTTTCGCTAAGCAAGGCATCATCCCTGAGGTACACTCAGGTGAGAGTACTTCAGGGAATTCCCACTGGGAGGTGAGAGTAAAGGATTTTATTATTAAAGAAACAACAAAAACCACAAAATCACAAATCCTGGAGGAAATGCCCTTTCCTCTCAAGTGATTCTGTGGGGTAGGGACTTCAAAAGAAATAGGGAAGCAAGAGTTTTACCATTTCCAATACCATCCCATTTTTTCAGGAAGATATTAGAAGTCCATTCCAATCAAACCCTTTTGGGGAAGGGTGGAAGCTGAAGCCTGTTCAAACATACACTGGTTTTAGCTGGTCTAGAGTTCATTTCCCAGCCTAAACAGTGCAAAAAGTTAGAGAAGGGTTCAAAGCAACCTACTTCTTATTCCAGGCAGAAAGGAAGGCAAATGGTATAAATCAAGAGTAGGAAAACTTAGATGTTTTTCTTAAAGTTTGTTTGGTTTTTTGGGTCTTTTTTAACCTAAGAGATATAAAATAGATGAAATTGAGCTGGCTAGAATTTTGGGGACGTTGGAGTGGCTGGGATCACAAAAGAGGTTGTAAACTGCCTGAAGAGACACATTTGTTACTCTGGGGTACACATGAGGGAGCAAAAGGGCCTTTCTCCCAGTTCTGTCCTTGGTGGTGGTGTGCTGAAGGCACACTCAGTGCCACTGATGGCCCAGCTAAGTGTGAAACCTGGTTTGCCTATACAGCAAAAAGAAAAGGAAATATTAAATGCTTTTTAATTTTCTCTAAGGATATGGTGGAAGCACGCCAAAAATGTGTATTTGTACTGCTCTGCCTAAGGCAGCAGAAGCACCTTCTCTGGTGAATCACTAAGCCCCAAAGCTTTTGCTCCTCCTAAATGAATGCCAAGTATCCTGGGGAAGTGCTGCCAGGTACAAGGACACAGTGACTCTGCTGGGCTAATGCATGATGGGTGTCCATGGCTGAGGGTCTGCAGGATTCTGTCCCAAACTCCCTAGGATGATAAGGTTTGGGATCTAATCATTTGTATCTGACTTTTCACTGTGCCCCAATTAATCTCAGTTTTTCTGCTTAATGCTATTTTCTGATCTTCTATAAAGCATTTTCCAAATATTTTGCCCAGTATCTTCTGTGAAGCTGGTGAGAGAAGTCCCACACGGTTCAGGGGCCCACATAAGCAGGATGCTGGCAGGTAGGTGTGCAGGATATCTTTGGAGATCACAGAAAGCAGACAATTGCTGCCACCATGTTTCTATGGACAAATTACACATGGCAAAGGTTGGAAATGCATCTTCTGCAAGATGGAGATAAAGGGTGCAAGAGCAAACCCACTCAGATAAATCTGAGGCTTCCTTGGCAGCTACAACAGCCATGTTGACATGCACTAGGTTAAGACCAGACTCAACTGTTTTAATATTAATTGCCTGGCTGCTTTAATTGGATATAGGCTTCTAAGTCCTGAAGTTAGCTCTGTGACACAACCAACTGATATTTACCTCTTCACTGTTTTATCTTGCCCAGTGCTGCAAGGTCAGTGCACATGTTCCTGTGCATTAGAGCTGTCCACAGAACTGGTGGATTACTTTGCAAGAGAAGCAAGTAACATTTCACGTCTGAGGGGACTGCTCAGACTTTAATTTCAGGAAAAGCTACTCTCACCTAGGTTCAGTTTCTGCTGCAAGGAATGGCTCCAAGGCACTGATAACCATCATCAGCAACCAGACAATAATCACTGTTGGAATACCCATTGGCAGTGGAATGACTGCATTTGGACACCCAGTGGCCTCTGGTTGATGTGACACTCATGCAATGCAGTCAGCGTCCCTCTGGACTTGCTGAGGGCCAGAGGTCTCATACTCTAAGGACACACAGAGTTAGAATACCACAAAGTAGTGTTTTGAGCATGGCTGAGGATGAGAAACCTTTCTAAGATGAGCCTTGGAACACCAGGCTTCCTGCTGCAGTCTGTGCCAAGGGGCTGGCATGCAGATGGATGCAGGACTGCTGAGTCCAACTTCTGTCTTTCTTCTTTCAATCTCTCCTATCCAAGATGATGTAGGATAGAAACACCACGGGGGACAGAAGACACCCATTCTGCTTCCAAGCACTGCACTGCCCTGTGAACTGACTCAATTAAGTGGAGCACCAGGTCTGCAGCCAGGCCCAGAAAACCACCAGCAGCTGGGAGCAGCAGGTTGTGTGGTGCAGAGATAGCAGGTGGTTCCTGAGTGGGACTGGTCATGCACTTGCACCAATGCACTGGCACAACCAGCCTGGGGTGTCACTGAATCTGTGGAGCAAATTCCTGCTAATGAGACTGCAGATCATCTTGTAGTCATGCCTGTTACAAGCAGCAAGACACTGTCTCAGCCTCCTAATCTCAATCTCTGTTAGGGTTTTGTATTAAGAGAACACAGGCTCAGTTTCTCATCTTCATCATAACTTCAGTGATGTAAGAGTAGAGAAAAAAAAAACATGAAATAATCTGCATCAAGGAGTGCTGGGTCTTTTTCCAAATAAAGTGGAGGAGGATCCCTCAGTAGGGTGTAGTCCCACACAAGCAGCTTTGCTGTCAGGTTCCCTCACTGGGAGGAAGGCTATGAGGATAAGTGTTTTCCTGCTGCTCCACATCCCCACAACTACCTTGTGGCCATCAGCCATGCTCAGCAGGGACATGGGCATGGGTACAGGAGGCTGGCCACTGCCAAAGGCTTCCTGAACAGCTTTGTGCTTGAAGGAGCACTGCTGGAAGACACCTCTGACTGCAGCTCTCCTCTCCTTGCAGGACAGTTCCCATAGGTGAGGACCATCCCTGTCTGTACCAAATGACCACTAATCTGTACTCACAGCCAGTACATCAAACAGAAAGGCAGCTGGGAGAGTGGGCTATCGCATACAGAATAGCAGTACCATAGGCTAGTGTTTACTTTCATTTACATGGATGTAAACAACCAGCTAGGAAACAAGCAAGGATACCTGATTTTGGCTACTGCCAGCATGACGAGGATACTGTATGGGGTACAGAGGTACCAGGAAAAGCTACAGTGAAATCAGTCCACCCCTCTTCAAGCCATTTACTGCAACACGAGGCAGGATTAATCAATAATATGTATCGAGCTGGGAAAGTTAATCTGCATCCAGAGCATCATAACAAATTAAAAGGAAATAAAATCAGTACAATTCCACTGGCTCTCATTACTATCACAGTGGAGAGTAATTAAAATCTATGGGGTGAATTCAACACTGTAGGAACTCTCCTGAAGCCAAAAGCACTGCACACGGCCATTATTTTTTCCAGATGCTATGTTTTTTCAACAGCAACAGGAATGGCAAAATGGGAAGAGAGGATAGGTCAGGGTAAGAGCAGAACCTCTTTAGAAGCCAGGCATTCTGCTGCTAGCTCTTCCTCATGTGAAGTCATGCTGCACACCTGCTGCTTTGGTGCTTGATGTGCTGACTTTCAAAAGCTCCAGGCATTTTTATGTGGGGCTCCCACTCAAAGACTTCCCAAGCCAATACACAACTGCCATTCATCAGCTCTGGCTGACACCTCATCCTGCCTGTTCCCTGCTCCCCTGTGTTATCCTGCTGCCTTTGTGTGTACTCCTCTCTCCTCCCCTCTCCTAGGCACAGACACCCCTGCTACACGCTCTCTTAGGTGCTAAAGAAATGCCTTTTCCTGCCACAGAGCACCTTCTGCTATCCTGCTGCCTGACAAGACTCTCAACCCATCTTTCTGTGCACATCCCTGATGAAAAAGCTGAAGGTGGACTATCACATGCCCCAAAGTCACAGCCACTTGCACTTCCATTACAGCTCTGCTCCAGTTCTGTTCATTATGAGCTGGAGCTGTGCTATAAGGCAGGAATTCAACTTGAAGCAACAATTCACTGCCCAAACTTTGATACTTTGACCCTGTGTGAGGCCCTACTGCCTGTGGTGACTCAGTGGAGCACCTGACTCCCACTGAATGGAAGGAGATGTGTGAAGCACAGGAAGCACATTCCTTCCTCATCACTGCACACAGCATTGTGTCCAACTACCAGCACTGCAGCGTGAGGCAGCGGTGCAGCCACCACACCAGCACCCAGAAAGGCAACTGATGGTGACAGCCAGTGGCATGCAGCTGCAAATGCAAAGTTTGGTTCATGGGACTTAGGAGCTGAAAATTGCCATTAAAAGAGAGAGGCATTGGATGGAACAAATCAATCTGGAGAAATCCTATAGATGGTGTGTAACAAAAGATTTAATCTCAGCATGCTTGTCCAGCTTCCACCTTTAAGAACCTCTTATCTCCTGTCACCCCACCCTGTGCATGGCTACCATCTACGGAAGCTATGCCAATGTCAGCAAGATGATGCAGCACTAAATACCAAGTGTGGCAAACACCAGTCTGCACATGTACAGTGCTGCTGAGCGCTCTTCCACATGGACATGTTTACCATACAATAATTATGGTAATCTACAGAGATAATCCAAAGTGTTAATGCTGTTTTAAAAATTAGTGTACTATGGTCCTGCAGGTGGTACTGATGCCTTAAGTTTTAAGTTTAGCTTTCATGTTTTCCAGATTCTGTACTGCATTAGTATATAACTCTGAACTTCAAATAAGTGTTAGCAAGTTCTCTTCACAGTTTAGTTAGACAAAATAATCCTTCTCCAGCCTGAGAACCAAGGACACTGTTGCAGCTTCACGCCCAAAAAGTGTAAACAATGGTGAATTGAGTAGAACAACCTGGGAGGATGGGACTTCATAACCTGAAGCTGTAATTGGACAATTAACCCCAATATGTAAATGGACCAAAACTTATAAAAAGGTGAAAACTCGTGACCCAGAATCCATCTGGGGTGGAGCCACAGCCGGGCTCTTGTAATGCACAAGGTGTATCCTTTGAAGGCCTTTTAATAAATCCCTACTTTATTCCTTTAACACTGTCTAGCCTCTGTTCTAGGTAGCCTCTCAAGGTATCAGATCCATGGGCTAAGAGTTGTATTTCCAGATATACCAGGATCTTGTTCACTATCTGGAAAAGTGGAGGTCTCACTTGACATGGCCTTAGCTCAGTATGCCTTTCAAAAGTTCAACCACTTTATTAACACATTATCCACATCTGTAACCATGTTCAAATTCACCAATGAACAGCATGAAAGCCTCATTCTTAAAAGTCTTCAGCACCTTAAAAGTCATAGCCATATTATCACAGAATGTGCTTCAACATTTCACCAAAAACAGGTGCTTGCATCTTTCAAAACAATCCAGCAAGCAAAGCAAATGGAAATCTGCTCCTTAATAAGTACTTATCTAGCATCCAACCTCTTTAATTTTTCTAATTTCCATCTGAAAATAGTAGACCTTCTCCCCAGATATATAACTCTCATCTGCCTTTCCTATTACAACAATTTTGAGTCTATTTGTATGACATTTATATATTCTTCAGAGGGATTACTCTTTAAGATAGTGTTAGCTTGAGGTATAACTGGAGTATTGATCTGAATATTATTTCACTCAAAAGGGACTGTGCTCTGGTGGTCTTCATAGGAGGTGAGATATAAGTAGGAGAATGGCTCTTAGCCAAAGAAGAAATAAAGTTTCTGACTCTCATCCCTCTAGATAGCCCAGAGGGAGTAAGGATCTTCTTCCTATGGAGGTCAAAAGCCATCCTATACAAAAAAATATCTAAGGTATGCACTAATGCATGCTGCACTGTTGTAAGCATGAACAGGATTGCTGATGTGGTTGCTAGTGTCAGAAGCTGCTTCTGGCCAGGTTAGCTCTGTTTTATGGATTTACTTCATGCTACTGCTCTAATGAGGAAAATCCTGAGAAGTGTGCTGAGAGCCAGAATAAAAAGTGTTGCAGAGTTATTGCTCCACTGTCTGCATGTGACCAGCATTGTATAGACAAGCAGTGGCTGATTCCCTTGGGAACATGTGGTACCCAGGTAAGAACAGAACCCAGAATAAAGGGCAGAAGACCCTCACTCACCGAGAGACAGGACTGGCTGTTGAGTCAGCAGAGCTGGTTCTCAGAGCCAGGAATGAGACATCAACTTTTCCTGTACGTGTTGGAAGGTGTTCCAAAACCCCAGTGGCAGACCAAACAAGCAAGCTATGCACCTTAATCTTAAAAAGCTGATCAGCTCAGAGGCTGCTTATCAGTACGAAGGAGTCCATGGCCTACCCGTTCCTCTTTTGAAAACAGATTTTCTTTTTCGTTCTTTTTTTCTCCTGTGACTTTGGCTGATGCTTGTTCTCAGTGATACTGAGCTTTTAGGGAAGCTGAAGTACTGTGTTGTGAAGTCTCCCCACTTCACGTATGGCTTCTGCAATGATAAAGTGCCAAATTCCAAAGCTGTATCTAGTCCTCTTAAATAGAAGAGCCACACTGGGGCTCACTGACAGGTTATCTTGTGTTGTGGAAACCTGAGCCCTGACTGTCCACAGAGAACAGAGCTGTTGCAACAGCTGTGGTAAAAAATGGAGCACATTAGTGCAAAACAGTTAAGTACCACAAACCAGGACTCCTGAGGGAGTGTTCTCATCTGCTTG
Source organism: Toxostoma redivivum (assembly GCA_013397375.1). NCBI lineage: Eukaryota > Metazoa > Chordata > Aves > Passeriformes > Mimidae > Toxostoma > Toxostoma redivivum. The sequence goes on along the minus strand of VXBI01002229.1, from coordinate 857,089 downwards.
TAACTGAGAGGTCTCAGTTCAGGCCTGAGGGGTTTTTTTCAGGTTAAACTACCACAGCACAGATTAGCAGTGAAACTCTATCTATCCTTTCTGAGAAGCAGTTACCTCCCCGGTTCTTACAAGGCACTTTCTTGGAAAGGGTCTTTCATGACAGACCTCCTCTTGGAAGGGGTTGCTCCTGTCTACTCATAGAAGCAGGCTGAAGGATCAGCCACACCACCACGAATGACAGCAGTGTTTCAGCACAGAGCTGACTGATGTCTCCAGACACTGATATCCTGTTGGTCAGGGGGGCTCAGCTTCAATCCAGTACCAGCCATGGCTAGTGCTAATTCTGCAACAGCCAAACTCTGATCCACTGCTGTGTCTCTAGACCTCTCTGCAAGGTGTGTTTATTGAGAAAGATGCTTGAGATGTAAAGATCCTTAAGATATGCAAGGACTTGAATAGAGAGAATGGTAGGTAAGTTGTGCTTTCAACAAGCTAGGAGGCCAGCAAATAAATCTGACACAACAGCTCCAACAGGCTGTGACACTCAAAATTAATGTGTATCACTTCTGTGCTAGGTCTGAATGGAGCTGTCTCCGCTCAGTGTCTGAGGGTTTTTAATTCCCTTCTTCCTTGGGGAAGAACCTTGCATGAAAAGTTCAGCTGTGCATACTCTGAGTCTTGTGAATCACTTGATTGTGGTCAAAGCCACTGTCATCTTTCAGTTGCTAACTGGCTTCCTAAACATGCCTACAAAAACACTGGGATTGCTGTGTGGTAAACAAATTACTTCTGACAGAAGACTGCCAGCACTGCTCCCAGACGCCAGGGAAGCCACAAGATGGGCCGCACAGTGTCTGACTGGAGCAGCTCTAGCATTGCATCCACAACTAGCTCAGTGTCAGGCTGCTTCTGCAAGCACTGACAAAGAACCGAGCCTGCAAACTCCCACTACCATCTGCTGAAGCTTCACATCCCAAAGGAAAAATGGATTTCTGCTTACACGTATCTTTAAGCATTTCAACAGCAGAGAAGGCAAGGGCGTAGACACTCTCTCTAGCTAAAAACACAAAGCCATGCTTTTTCTTTATAAGAAAAAATTTACTGCTGCTCCTTGACTTCCCATCTAGGACAGGGTTTCTTGCAAATGCTTTAGAACCTTTAGTCCCTTTCTGGAGAGAAATCCTTAGGACAGGTACCATTGAGTCCTCAAACAAGTTATTTCTAGAATGTGAAGATACTGTTCAAACACAGGTTCCAAAAGGTCTACAAAGCACTCTGAGTTCAGGCCCTGAGATGTTACATGGCAAACTGAATATCAGCAGACAGTGGAGATTTTTTTCCTCCTTGTGCTTCACCTTGAAGCAGCTGTTAGCAAAGCCAGAAAACTCCTCTGCCCCTTGGTGTATTTAATACAGCCTTGGCAAAGGGACTGCACTCTGTCATCTCATGAATATGGGAATTGCCTAATTCTCTAGCTATTCTTATTACCTCAGCCTGAGGATCCCAGCTTTCCATAAGTAATTCCTGAAATCACAGACTTTCCACTGTCCTTTCTGTCCTTGAGCAGCAAATCATTCCTTCTCGTGTAACTGATGAAGGTGCCTGCTCTTGGGCCACTGGTTTTCCCAGGGCCCTTCCCTAGGAGGGACAGCACTGTGGACAAGGCTACTGACCCCCCACTCCCGCACAGCTCCCAGAGATACAGCAACAAAGGGTAACTTACAGGAGGATGTCTGGAAAATAACAAATGCTGCACAACCCTGTGCAGTGGCTCAGGCTGGCAGAACAGCTCTGAAGCCTGGGCAGTGAGCTGGCAGCAGTAATGCAATCCATCCCTGGCAGCAGAGATCTCTCACCCTGTTCCTACACATCACAGAGCTCCCTGACTCCCTCCACATCCCACCTTGTCTGTGACTCCCATGAAAACTCAGGATTTGTGGTGCCTTCCAGCTGTCACTTCATTTTGCCCTCACTGTCACAAACATTCTCAGTCCACCTTCCTTCTCTGTGCCCATGTACCTGTTTTCTACCTCTTTGTTATTTTTCCGTATCTCAATGATCCTGCCAGACCTGTCCATCCTCCCAAGACTCAGAGCTAAAGCTGTTCCTGTGCTGGAAGGTGATAATGGCTGCCAGGATCCAGCTGTGAGGGCTGCTGCAAACTGAAAAACAGATGGAAGCTGAGACAGGACTAATTATGAAGCAAGGACTGCAAAACTTGCTGGCCAGAAGTGCCCAGTTTGTTCCCAGAGACAAATAGGTGCATGCTTTCAATGTTGGCAGGTGACATGGGAGAAGGAAACTCATCAAGCTGTGGACAGCTTTACAATTCTGGCTATGGAGTGCTGCATGTGATGCCTCCTCATCTCAGTAACACTCACAACTGCTGCTGCCAAGCTGCTCTGGACAAGGAGAATGTGCTCACTGCAGTGGCAGCTGAGGAAATCTCCAGGCTGGTTCCAAGGTCTACACTCCTGCAGAGCACAGGCAGGTTAGATCTTTTGTCATAGGCCAAGAAGCAACTACAGCAGCACAGGCTATATTGCAATAGGATCCTGGCAAGGTGGAAAAAACCCCGTTAAGATCTTCCTGTTTCTTTTGTGATAGAGGATCTTTTTTCCCAAGAGCTTGTCAAAAGGGTAACTGCATCAATGGAAAACAAACACTGGGTTATGTCCTCTAGTAGTTAGTTTCTTAGTTCCAAACTGGCCCATTGAAAAGTTGCAGAAGAAATCACCTTCGAAGTCCATGGTTTTGTAATCAGAACCTCCCCTTCAATTAGTCATGTTATAGGGCTGTAAACACAATAATTCCATCAATACTATGGAACAGTCATGTTGCATCTGTATTAACATAAATGTGTGCTGATGTGCCATAGAGCTAATCTGATATGACAGTAATTGGCTGATGCCCAGCCATGGAGACCCTCGAGCTATGCTTCCTGTCTCTTCTCCAAAAGAACTGTCCTCTAAAACACTGGAAAGGAAACCAACTGTGATGCTATATCTTCCCTGCCATCAATCAGCAATGCTTCTTGCACCTGCAGCACTGAGGTGTTTGAGATTGGGGGGTAATTGTTTGGTTGGGGGAGCTGTATTTGAAGTGCAACTTGATCTCCTACAAACTTAAATATTAAGAAACCAGGATTTCCAGACTATCTTGTTAGACTAAATCAGACTCAGCAAGCATGCAATGGATAATAAACTCAGAAAATCCATAAAAGCATTCCTTTCCCTTTCCTCTATGACTACTGGGAGCTGTGCATCATCACCTAGTCTGCAGTAGGCTTTTCTTACACAGATGAAGCTTAAGGAGCTTAAAACTTTATAAATGCTTTGGGGCTAGCGTTGTTATCTTGTACAGTGCTCTACAGACAGAGGCAAGCCTTAAATCTGAGACTGCAGCTGGGGTTCTCTGGTTAAAGGCCTTAAAGGAGATAAATAAGCAATGTCTAAGGATGTGAACCAGATTTCAAACACAGTCCATCTCCTGTCTGGCCCATGAAAGCATGTGGACAGACTCAAAAACCAGGCTAGGATCAGGAGTCTTCGCAGTTGCAGTCACAATAGGAATTACTTATTTTGCTTTTGGAAATATACCCTTCAAAGAGCCTTAGTGAGGAGAGACCATGCCTCTTTTGAGGGAGGCTACCAAAGAAACCATAGCAGACATCCAGGCTTTCTGTATCTAGCTCATCAGCTCTGTGCATGCTTTGTGTCTGGATGCATAATGCCTTGCCTAACGCATCCTTGTTGGATAGAGCTCTTGGGTTCTACCTCGGTATAAACCAAATAAGAGAGAGTTGTTTTATTCAGAAACTATTATTCTCAAATAATGGCACTAAAGGCATATCACTTTTGGCAATATGCAAGAGCAGTATCTCAAAATTCCAGAGCATATGTGGCTGACAGTGCCCAAAACATCTCATGGAGCAGTCAGTGAAATTAGGAGAAAATTTTTTCAAGTAAGGTGGGGAAGAGCACCTTAAATAGGGGATTTGGAATCTGAACTTAGGTTCTGAATTTGACTTAAATATTTCTAGGTCTCTTATCTGCTCCTTCATCTGTAAAATGGGATCAATAAAACCTCCCCAGATTTGCAGCAGTGCTCCCAGTCTTAGTTGATATCTGTGAAGCATTTTGAGAGCCATGAGTGAAATAAACCATTACCAAGCCCTCAGGCCTTACTATAATACCAACAAACAAGCAGAGTTGTTTATAATGCTTTTCAGTGCAACAATGACTAGGAAATGAGGAAAGGCTAAAGTATAGATGCACCCAGTGCTGCTTTGCTGCAGCATCAATGTAAATGGTAGGAGCAGATTTTAGACATTTTCCTCCAGGCAAATCTGTTTTCAATAATGCAGTAAAACTTCTCCCTCAATGGATTCAAACAGATGCCCTTGCTAACACCTCAGGTATCAAAACCCATTATGAATTTGGGAGAATGCGTCTTAGAGTTGAAATCACATGGAAATTAATTAAGAAACGACTCACTGGGACCTCGCAGATTTAAAGAGCCGGGTGCTGCCCAGCCACCCCCTTCCCAACGATTGAACTCAGCCTAGTACCGTACCAGCACACAATATCCCACCTTGCACAGGACAAAAAGCCCCCAGGCATCTCCAAGGCTCTATCCCGCTGACTGCAAAGCTCTCTGTCCCTGCGGATGCAGTTTTAGGAGCCGAGAGCAGCGGCCGGACTCGCCCGGACTATGGCACGGGCAGAGCGCTCCGGCCCGCGCTGCGCCAGCGGAGCCCCCGCTGCTGGCGAGGAGCGAGCGAGTGCGGGGTGCGGGCACATGCGGGAGCCCGGCAGCGAGCAGGTGTCAGCCGGGGCAGCTGCGGAAGGGCTCGGGAAGCGCATGTATCCCCCCGCTCCCGGTCTCCGCGCTGGGCGCTGAGCCGCCGCTAGGACCCGCAGGGCCCCGCTGGACTCGGGGAACGAGACCCAGCGCACAGATAAATCATAAAGCGCTTCACGAGCGGTCCCGCAACCCTCCCCACCGCGCAGCCATTTGCCTTTGTTGAAGCCCCGCGTCCGCAAGGTGCGGCGGGGCCGGGGCCGGGCTGAGGATGAAGAAGGAGCTTGCTCCCCGGTCGCTCTCCCCTCACAGCAGGGCGGTGGGGACACGTCCTGCGGGACTGGCTGCCGAGAGGGACCCGCCCGCCGGCCGCCCGTACCTGCCTACCTGCGGAGCCCGCCCGGGACGCGTCGCCCGCCGCCTTTGTTGTGCATGCCCGCCCCGGCAGCGCCGAGCCGCGGGTCGGCTCCGGCCCGGCCCCTCGGCGCCCGCCTCTAGCAGGCCCGGCTTAGCCCGTCGCCACGGCAACGGCGGGCGCGGCTCGGGCGAGGTACCGGCCTCAGGGCCCCGCCCAGAGCGGGCTGAGGGGACAGAGCGGGCGGTGCTGAGGGGACGGAGCGGGGGTCCCTGGAGGGCCTCGCCCCGAGCGGCCTGAGGGGGAGAGTGGGGCGTCCCCGCGGGGCCGGGAGCGGGCGGTGCTGAGGAGGCAGGGCAGGGGGTCCCCGCGGGACCGGCAGGAAGCGGCCCCGCAGCCTCGGCTTTTAGGGCGCTCGTCTCCCGGCGCCCGCCCTTTTCCCCAGCCCTGCGCCCCTCCTTCCCCAGAACGCCAGGCAGTTCCGAGCGGGGCTTAGATGAGCCCTCGGCTTCCTCTTACGGTGCTTGGGATCCCTCATTTTCCATATCCGGTAGCGTTTCTTTAGACTGGCCACCTCGGGAGTCCCTATCTCCAGTCACAGATCGCATGTTCTTTTGTCCTACAGCAAGGACGGCTCTGGTGACTCTCCTGACTATCTTCCTGCATCAGCCTCCACAGCCTCTTACACGTGACGGGCAGTCTCTCTGGAAAGAGGGGAGCTGCTGTGAGAATCAAGCCAAGGCAGTGGTAACGGCTCCGTCTATCCCTGTTCCTGGGCATAGGGACGAATTGTATCCTGCATTTACAACTATTTTAATTGATCGTTCATTTTAGGGATAACCATGACAGCTTGAACCTCTTCCCTTTCAGTCAGTAAGGACCTGGCAAATTAATAGTTATGTTGATTGTTACTAGGATTAAGTGCCGCAGTTCATTTGCTCTATCATGTAATGCTAGATTGAGCTGGGTCTTGTTACTAGACTTACACGTGTGAGCGTGTATTCATCTCGTTATGAACAGGCAGGTTCTGGACTCGTGAGACATGTTTAAAGGAGAGTCCCTGACCAGAATTGCTCACATTCATGAGTTTTGTTAAGTGATCCAGCCTAAGTAAAGGCATTGTTTCTGTTTGAGGACATTAATTAGAGAACTGAATTCTGCAGAGAAAAGTTGATTGTGGGGAGAAATAAATAGCATAGCAACCCTGAACTCTTTGTGTTCAACACCAGATTATACATTTTTTTTCCTTTCTCGAGTCTGTCAAACTCCTGTTTAACCTTAGTAGAAAGGGATTTCAGTGGCACTAGGCTCACAGCATCCTCCACTGAAGGTTCTTAAATTACAAATAAAACATATGAAACCTCTTCAGTAAGCCTCATGTGTCAGAGGAAAATACAGACAGAATGTGCTCAAGGTTAGAGAGATGTTCTCTGGCACAACTGGGAAAAACTGCCAGAATTGTGGTATCCTGTCCTTGGTCTTTATCTGGAAGACTTTGACCAAGGGGAACTAAAAGATAGTTGCCTCCTGTTCCCTCTCCCCTGCTCTCTCTGAAGGCAGGGCTGGGTTTACCCCAGGTGCCTTTTTGGGCAATCTGGGCCCATATAGTGCTCAAGTCAGTAAACAATCTTGTTCTTAAAGGGTTTCTCACTGGACACAAGGACTCTTGGGGGATGACCTGGTGTTATTGTGCTGTAAAGAAGGATGATAAGGAGAACTTGAAGACCTATTGTGATAGTCTTTGCAGCTCTTTCTGCAACAAGCTCCCTCCTTTTCTGATGCATGCTACTTTATAAATAGACCCGATTCCTCTACTTGGAGAAAGCTTTTGTCTCTCCTTGTACTTGATATATGTGACACTCTGCAGTGAAGAGCAGATGTTTGTACCAGATTCTGCTCCCATGGAAATGGGCAGTTGAAGACTCAGAGGCGAGGGGTGAAATAGCATCAGGGTTATCTCTCCTCAGCTGAGAGCTCCTGTTACAGCCAGTCTGAAAGGCCAGGAGACGCCCTTGGATTTAGCAGCACAGTCTCGAGTGTATGCCTCTGTCTCTGCTGGAGATGAACATCCTTTTGTTTGCAGAATCCAGTTACAGCTAAAGCTAAAAAAAAGTATCTGTCTGCATAAACAGGAATTTTCCTCAACTGCAGGAGCCAGCAGAGGACACTACTTTGTCTCTGTCTTTAAAAGGGCTGAGTAATGTTTTGTTTGTTTGGTTTGTTCTTTTTGCCGCCTTCTTCCAGCTCTATGACTTTGGTGGCGCCTTTGGCAGAAGAACAGTGGTCATTGCTTCCATTTTATCCCTATTCACCAGAGGATTTTGTTTTCCAGATTGTTTGCTGCAGCTGAAGCTATAGCAATAATGCTACTGTATAGTTCTACTTAAGGGAGGGGAGAAACAAAACCACATGACAAATTGGTCCAATTTATCACAGCAACAGAAACCTGCAATTCAGCTCAATCGCCCCCACAGGCCAGCTTAGACAGCATTAATATTTAATGACCTGAGCACCACTGCCTTCACAGCTTGGGCTCCACCTCTGCCCCTCGCCTTGTCACAGGTACCCTCCAGGAATGTCACCCCACCAGTGTGGAGAGCACCCCCAGAACTCCTCTGGGTGAGCAGGGTCTGTCTTCAGCCTGCCAAGTCAAGCCTGCTTGTTACCCAAAGGGGCACAGTCCCGACCTGCTGGGTATGACCAAACTCTGCCCCTTTTTCCTGTCTGTCTGGACCACCCATGCTGTAGATTTATGCCCAAATAACAGCTCCAGGCTTTCTAGGCATGCCCGTGGTCTGTGGCAAATGAAAGCAGGAGTAGGACTGGACCAGTGCAGCTCTCCTACAGTCTTTTTTTGGGTAATTGCATAACCCAGACAGGACTGTTCACTTGGTAGCAATCTGGAGACGACTCCTGTTCAGCTGTCTACATCTGTTCCCATTATTAAGGTAGGAGTGTTTTATTCCAGAAGGAGCTGCAGTGAAATAAAATGTCAGCAACATGACCTACACGTGATGCAGGAAGACTTGAAAAGAGGATAAATCAAACTATGCCAAATCCCTCCCATTGTGAGCCAAGCAGGGCCATCAGAGGAGGTTGGAAATCTCTTTAACTGGGTCCAGGCTCTGAACTGGCCACAGCAATCGGCATCCAAGAAATCTCCCAGCTCCACCACAGCATGTGGCCCCTTTATGGCCTGCTCTGCATGGGACAGAAACAGAAGAAGTGACAGGGTATACAGCTATATATAGCCATAGGCATGTTCCCTCATGGCTCTCTTGCCTCAGTTTCCCTCGTCTGTAAAATGGATGTGACTGCAATTTCCTGGTGACAAGCAGAAAGTAAAACAAGGTATTTTTATCACGGCTGTGGTGGAACAGAGGAATTTGTGCTACTGGACCAGCAACTTGAATTCCTCCAGCAAAACAGCATCTTCTACTAGGTTCTCTGTTCACTTGAAAACCCCCATGGATTTAGCAAATCGCATATTCCAAAGAGGGAGTTGATTATCCACTCCACTGGCAGCAAGTGGCAGAGGCCATTACAATAAGTGGTGTTTTGGGAAGATGGCTCTCTAATTCACTTGGTATTTAACACTGGACATGGGGGCCAGGCTCTTAATGCAAGATACATTCAGCAAAGCCCTTTTGTGACCTTCTCCCTGCACTAAGGAGCTGTTAGAATAAGGGTTATTAGGAATAAACATAAGAGCAGAGGTTTCTGCATCAAAATAGCTTGGGCCAGAGGCTGCACAGCCAAGGGGATGATGATGTGCACAAAGGACTCAGGTATTTAGAAGGGAAAAGCTGGCTTGCTGCAGTTCATCCAGAGATGCTGGGCCATGTCCAGTGCCAGAGTTTGGCTGCTGCGGGATAGCTTCCATTTCCTGGAGCACTTGGTGACTGCCCCCAGAACCTCTGCTCTTATAGGGCACCTGTCTTGTTATGGGCATGGCTCAAAACTAACACAGAAGAGCTGTGCAGAAGAGTATATAACTTAACAGACGCCTGCAATTGCCCTAGTAAATACTTAATGGATTGTTCCATCAGTTAACTGTCCAAGAAAGGAATCGGGAGCCAATTCAGTGCATTCCAAATCACAGCTCTGTGAAAAAAAGTTAACGTAGAGCACAGCTCTTCCTCCTGGCAGCCATCCAATTATTAATTTCCATGTATCAGCTGCATCTCAATGGGCTTGGTCTTCCGCCCACTGTTTCTATTTATTTGTTTTCCATTCAGCTCCACTAAAATTAAAACCCAAAACCTTCCAGAGAGAATAGAAAACAAACATGGTGAACCAATACTGCTGCCCACATACAACCAGCAGAAACCATTGCACTTTTTCCTCCTTTGCAGTGAGGCAAGATCTAACTTTGAAGACTCTGGCCTTTCACCTGTAAAATAGCACAGGTACCTATGGCATTAGCACAGTCTCAAATTCCTATTCCAGACACATCAGTAGGCAGCACCCTTCAGCTCTTGGCTGTAGGTGCTCCAGGTCACAGTGACTGCAGAGACTCTGTGCTGAAGATCTTTCTGCATGAAGCAACTTCTGCATGGTTTAAGAAGACAGTTGATGGTCCACATGGCCACATCAGTTGAGAGTTTACGGGTCAGGATTAAAGGGAGGGCAGGGACTGGTGACATTATAGTTAGGGGTTTGCTTCAGACTGCCCAAACAATAAGATTGAGCTGATAATATCCTCTACAGAAAGATTCTCATACATTCACAAGTCCTGATCCTCATGCAGGACTTCAACCACCCTAATACCTGTTAGAGGGTCAACACAGAGGGGACAGGCAACCCAGCAGGTTCCCAGAATGCACTGCTGATTACTTCCTTCTCCAAGACATAGAGGAACCAACAAGGAGAGCTGCAATGCTGGACTTTGTCCTCATCCACCAGGAGGGGCTGGTTGGGAATGCAAAGCCCAAGGACAGCCTTGGCTGCAGTAACCATGGAATGGTAGAGTTCAAGGGTGGCAAGGAGGGTACAGCAAGCTCACTACCCTGGACTTCAGAAGAGCAGACTAGCTTCTTCAGGGACCTGCTTGGTGGAGTACCCTGGGATAAAGCCCTGGAGGGCCCAAGAAAGCTGGTTAATATTCAAGAATCACCTTCTGCAAGCTCAGGAGCAATGAATCCTAACAAATTGGAAGTCAGGCAAAAACACCAGGAAGCCTTTATGGATGAGCAAAGAGCTCCTGGACAAACTCAAACAAAAGGAAACCTACAGAGGGTGGAAGCAAGCACAGGTAGTCTGGGAGAAATACAGAGAAAGCACCCAGCTTTCCTCACGTTTGCATGATTTCCTATTGGTGTGTTGGTTTGTTCTGGACACATCTTTATTTCAAAGCACATCACCTGATAAAATGTTTTGCTATAAAATCCCAGTCTTTTACAATGGCCAGATTCTTTATGCATTCCAGTGTGAATAATAAGTGTGAAGAAAAGCCAAAGGTTAGGAACTTATTTTTAAAGCGATACAAATTACAAAATACCTTCATTTACAATTATTTAAATCTTATTTGCAACAGCACACTCAATAGGATCTAACTGTTGATGTACAGGAAGGGATTCTTACTAAATAAAATGCACTAAAATAAGGCCTTGGTCTTTTTCAGTCTTTTTCAAATGTTTTCCTTCCTTAAAAACATACACAAGTGAGTGCACAGTGCTAGATACGAGTTTGGTTGAATATTAAATTCTTCTGCTTGTTACCTAAAAGGGTTTCCTTCCTCCAATAAAGAGAGTTTCCAGTTCTGTGTTTATGGCATCATCAGGAATTACATCATCCACCATAAACTCATCTCCAAGCTTCTTCCACCATGGCCAACGAGTGTATTTTAGCATTGTGTTGTGGGTTTGTCTTGCCTTGGTAGCTACAGGGATTGATCGACTCATAAAGGCACCAAGATCTTTTTCTGTGGTCTCTGCTAAACCTGGAGCATCTGCAAGAACAAGGAGAAGTTTTCTATATTTTGTTTGTGGTTTTATGAGTATTTAAAAAAAAAAAAGGAACACAACCCTCCCACTTCCCACTGTCCTAGGTCACTCCTTTCCCCATGCTGGCATTGCAATTTTATGACTACATGATAGATCAAATATGATTGGAGAGGCAATCCAAATAAAATCTAATCTGTTGCTTTGCAGTTTTCCTTGCCTTCTGGTGTTTTGATGTTTACACACTTGTCCAGGCTCTCTCTGATAAGCAGAGGGTTGTTGTGCATTCCTCAGTGAAGAAAAAGAGGATGAAGGACAAGGTGGACAGCCAGTCATGGTGAGAGGTTTGACCATCACTGTTTAATGCTGGACCATGGATGGAATTCTATAGACATGCAATGTAAATAAAGCTCTCTTTTCCTGTTCACAATCCTTGGAGTCAGGTGTGTGCTCTGTCTCTCTCTCTCTCCCCCTGTCTGTGGGCATTGGCCACGCCCACACCAATCTAAAAAAACTGAAATAGATAATGGGGTAGAAAGAAGAAAGGGGAAAGATGGACTACTTCTTTCAAGTGCAGTGGTGGCATCCACCAAAATGACTTCTTGTGGAAGTATAACCTCAGAGGATCTCCTGGTTGCTACTGTGAATCAGTGCTTGTGGTGCAGAGTGACATCAGCATGATATTCCCACTGCTCTGGTGCAGCAGCACTGTGGTTTCCCTGCTTGGGGGACCCAGCAGAGTTTAAGAGTGTGTTGCTGATTTGCCTGCTCAGGGAGTGATGAACTGCAGTGACACAGCACATGACAGACTAAATAATGGAATTCAGTAACTTGCTGAATTCTGCCTGGCTTGGGTGCTCTCTGGTGGCTGCAGTTTGCTACTCTCGCTCTTTTATACAGCCACTTGTCTGGAATTAGGATAGCACAGTAGTGAATTCACTTAAAGCCAGACCAGAGAAAATGAAAACAGCTCAAAGATTTCCCTCTTTATCTGGAAGGGGTGAGAGTTGTTTAACCAGCAGCTTACTTACAACACAAGAAAACAAACCAAAGCAAAACAAATGTGGGGGAATAGGTTGTGTGAGACCCCCTTTTAAGAAATTCTAATGCCTGTTACAGGGCCATTGCTTTTCTTGTGAACATATCAGAGAGAGACTTTCAGCAGAAGAATAAAATGCTCCTTGAAAAACAGGTGTTTATCCTTAACCTACAGCAGCACTTGGATAATCTCTAACAAAGCCTGGATCTCAAGATAAGGGGTATGGCAAAGGAAGAAAGATATTTCAGTTTTGAAGTGAGGCTTTACCACTGCTCTCTCTAATTTTCCCTTTTAATTGGTTTAATCCAAATGGCAATCAAAGCCATGAGCAGAGCAGTCACATACTCATTAGCAGCTCCACATCGGTGTTGACCTGAGCCAGTAAAGCCTCTCTCCGTTGCGCTGCTCTCTGATCCAGCCTGCTCCTCAACACGAACTGTGCCAGCTTTGACTGAGCCTGCATATGCAATTCTTTACTCCTTTCTTCTGACATTTGGGAAGCCTGGAGGAAAATAAGTTTGTTACCATTAGGAGCTGGTTATTTTAAAACTTCTGGGGGCAGAATAATGCCTAAACAAGGAATGCAAATGCTGTTCGTAATTGTTACCTTCATAATTTTGCTTCCTCTGCAACTCTCTTAAAAATTATCCATCATCATGTATCTAAATTTTCCAATTACAGTTTGCTTTGACACTTTCTATTAGATTAATGGTTGAAATCCCCAATATTCTAGTGCCTTGCTGTCAAACAAGCAGGGTTAATAAATACATACCTCAAATGGATTATCTTGATCATAATTTATGAAGCTGAATATATTTCATCCCTACAGTATTTTATGTTCCATCATTAATGCAAATTATGGAATGGCTAAGAAACAGACCGGATGCAATTTGATGTAGTCATCCACCTTCTGCTGCAAAGCTAGTCTCTGCTCATCAGTCAATCCCTTGGGTTCTTTCCAAGGAGAGAGAGGTCTCCTCCTTCTTCGTTTCTCCAAGAATTTACAAGCCTTTGTAAGGAACATATGAGAATGACAATCACAGAGAGGAAGTTTGTCTTCCCACTTTGTAAAAAAATCAGTAAAAGCGTTTCAGTGCTGCATCTGCTAAAGCCTAAATGCAGCTATGCTGTTGAAAAGACAACACACAAGGTCAGCATGAACACTAAATAGTAAGTAACAACACTCATAGTAAGTTACTGACTCATCTGTAGTATGGTGATATTCCAATTCTGAGTTTCAAAGAAGCAGCTTTTATATTTTAGTTACAAGACTGAATTAAACTTTGTAGCCTATACAAGGTTTAGCCCTTTAAAGCAACTTGTGGCTCTAGACTATCACCCCCAAGTAATTTTTTAATAAATTAGGCTACATTGACAGTAATAAACAGTTTTATGAGGCTTCACAGTAATCCGTTCAGTCCTATCTACTATTAGAAAGTACAAATACTTACTGCTCTCTGAATGATGACAGCTGCCTTATACTCCTTAAGAGATTGTTTCTGCTGATGAGAAAGTCTTCTTGCTCTATACCCTCGCCAGAATCTCTGGATGGTTAATGCTGATTTCTCCTCCACTTCCTGCATGTATTTATTCACCTGACCTACAAAGGTAACAAAAATCCACAGTTACAAGACTGTGGGTTAGGTTCTCTTAACAATTTACATTGTTAATACTCAAACTCAATAATACCAAAAAAACGTGGGTGCTCTCAGTTAAAAGCCCCTCTTTTCACAAGGTCTCCTAGCTGTGGGTCAGGTCTTGCAGATCATAGCTGCAATGGAGCTTTGTAACACAAGAAAATTGGCTCTCCCTTTCTCCTGCACCATTTTGAAGGCAGCAGATCTTGATCAGTAGTTAATGAGCCCTGGGGGAATTAGCACATTTTCTTTCAGATAATTGGGTCAGGAGAAGAGACAGTAAGACTACACTGCAAATAGACATGCAAGATTGGGGAACAGATTTGGGGAAATTGTTCCTAAAGAGACCCAGACACTTTAATCTCCTGCTATAGTTTAATATAAATCATACTGGCATGGACAACTTCAAGTAAGGCTAGCTGTCGTTGATGGAAGAGTCTCATGGCCCTCTGTCTCTGAAGTTGCATTTGCAGTTTTAGAGCTTCATCTTCCTTCTGTTTTGTTAAATGTTGCAGCTCCTGTTCCCGTTTAGCTCTGCAAGCCACAAATATGTTAACAATTACCTTAAGTTGTACATTTCTTTAAAGTATCTCTCTTTTTCTTTGTGTTAAGTGGTCCAGCATTGAGAAAGAAAATCCACAAAACAATCTACTATGCCAGCTGCTGGCTGCAGAATGACACTAAGCAATGAGAAGTCTTCTGTAAACCAACAGATTACCACACTATCTGTAGCCATGAAAAACTTTGAACCACTCTATGAAATCAAAGTAAAAATCTTTACTTAGGATAAAATTCTAAGGACTGAAGGGAATCATGCTTCATGTGGGACATTCACAGCCAGAATGAACTGGAACAATTTTGATTCCATCATCTGCTGAAGAGGTAAAGCAACATTAACCATCTGCTCCAGTATGCACCTTTTGCAGTCCATCCATCAGAATGTACAGCACTTGCTTCCCACAATACATGCAATTATTTTTGTACTGACTGCAAGAGTAGATCAGAATGTTGGCTACCAAGCCTCACTTCTTAATTTTGGAGGGATTTTTTTTTCTCCAGGAAATACAGACTAACACATTTGATCCATTAACTTTGTGAGAGAACACTAGGAAATAATTTTCTTGCAAATTCTTCCTGATCTGTTCTAGATTTGATGTTAGGAAGTTGTACATTAGTTGCTTGCTGTGCACTGCAAAACCTGCAGCAGAAGTTTCACAGACAAGACAGTTGAAAACTCTGCAACTGGCCCTGGAGCATTTAAGCTAATAACATGTACATCAATGAAATATGCAGCAACATATCAATATAGAGACTAACACAATACTTAATATCCTGATGTATCAATACCAATAATTACTGAGACCACTTGGCCATGGTCTCAGTGAAGCATGAGGAGGTGTGAGCTAAAGCTGCCCCTCCCTTCACTGCCCCTTCTCATCCTAATGAACCCAACCTTGTTAGCACCTTAAGACCTGAGAATGTACAACTTTACCCCACAACAAGGTAACAACGGGACTTCTCTGATCCTACTGTAGCAAAATCACTTGCCCACTCAGGACCTGAGTACCCTCACTGGGCCCACAGCCCAGAGTTCTGCGCTCCTCTAGCACTTTCCTGTGGATGATGAAAGAAGTGCATTAAGCACTAGAAAAAAAAAACCAACGGACAGAGCAGAGGTATAAGGGAAGCCAGAGAAGGAAAATGTCCACAGACTAGAACTAATGTCCACCAATTCTGCTACTGCTCCATGGCACATATCTTTAGATTCACAGTACTAATGAGCTATTTGTGTTTCCCATCACTAGTATAAATTGAGCTACAGTTTTTCCACCAACCATACTTCCACTATACAAACAAAACTAGTTTGGGAGAGACTGGGGTGGAAGCTGTTGTGTAAAGAGATACTCTGGATTTAAAGATCTGACCTTAACAGATAAAAAAGCCTCCACCACAATCTGACAGACCATAATCCTTTTACAACTGTAATGCAGACTTGAGGTGTGCCCGCACACCTACCTACAGAGACAGACCATGATACGTGTGATTATATCAGAATGGTTTCAAGGAAACTAAAGGTTTTCAGCCCACACATTTCTGCAAATCAGAGCTGTAAATTTTTACATTTTTAATTCAGGTAATTAATATTTTAATAAAATATTATATTTCTAAAGGCAAATGAAGTCACAGGATCAAACAAGAGTTTTGATCACATTTTCTTGATAAAACTATTAATATTTTGCCCATCAATTTTTATCAGCTTCAGTAGGTTGAAAACTACAAAAATGTTTCATTAACTTCTCAGATGTACATCTGTTAAACCAAGAGTGTGTATCAAATATTTAAATGACTCTTTAATAACGATTCTTTCCTATGTAGTCTGTAAAACACATTCATCCTCTGTTTCTCCTAATGTTAAGATGTATTTGCTTGCATAAGACCACACTGTGACAGGGAACTGCCTCTGAACTAAAGTAAAACATACACAGAGTAAGATACTAATAATTAGTATCTGCAGTTCATGGTACAGAGCAGCCTCCCTCTGGTCATCTCTTTAGAAATGCCAAATGATTTCATTTTTGATGCATTATTAATAAAAATTATTGCCATTTTAAATGTCCTACAATTAGCTATGTAATAGTGAACTAGCTTCAAGGAGAGACTACAGGCTTTAACATTCACTGAGGAGACATTTCTGAAACCACAATTTCAAAAGTTTATAAATTGCAGAGTTTAATATCTTCTCTGCAGCTGCAGGTGAGCAAAGTTTGGAGTTTCAATCTTGGCAGTATTTAACCACATTTGTTCTAAAATAAATCTGTGAACATAAACAGAACCTGACTGCTAAAAATTAAGAAGTCCTCATAAAAGCTCTTCTAAAGTCATGTTTACAGTATTCCAAACACTATTTTTCAGTGTTATGTTTTGATGTAGACAGAAGAAAACCAACATTGGCACTGTACAGTTACTGTATTTGCTCAGTACACTGGGACTGAGTGAGCCATGAACACACACAACTGAAGGATATTAATAAGTTTCCGTTCCTCTCAATAGTAAACTAACACTTTCAAAAGTCCATTTAAATTACTCAAAAACTGCTTAAAAGGCACACATTAATGCTCACAATATTGAAAATATGACACAAGGGAGTCAAGCAGCTTGGTGATTGTTGAGAGTATCACCACCCTTTCCATGTTACATCTTAACCCATCATCCAAATTTTCTGGGCTATAAGTTTGGCTTGCAAGGTACCTTATGAGGGAAGAAATACTGGCTTCAATTGTATGGTGGAGTAAAAAGGAGTGACGAGGATGTCTGACTGCAGCACAAAAGTGCTGTGACCAGTAGCCCTCAACATACATATTGCTTATCTCCACAAATCTTTCAGAATTTAAAAATTACTCCTTAGATAGTTCAATATCCTCTTAAGGCCAGTCTAGACAATAAAGCATAATTGTTTGTTTTGTATTACTTTGGTCACAATGCAATGTGATTTGACAGTGATTTGTAAGATCTACTTTCGACACAGTAATGATCAATGTGCAAAAAAAGTTTGAAAAAACTTGCTGTGGAGTCTGCACTTGATTTACACCCCTTAACCTATGTTAAATTCAAACTAAATTTCTCAGAACAGTTAGCCTAACGTGCTAACATTACTGCTGCAATCTAATTCAAGTGAGACAAGCATTATTTACACAGCTTCCTTCTTCTCCGCTGCTCCAAGGCAGAGGTCACTATTTCTAGGTCACTGAAGTAACTCTACTTCTGAGAGCCAAAGATTTAAAAATTCATGAAGAACAAGGTCTTGCAAGCACTACACTAAGCAAGCACTATGGGCCTTGGTTTCTGCAGCACTCAGGCATGTGGAAGCTCCAGGATAGTTCCAATGTAATTTATAGAGCAATTTTGTGTCAAGTTAACAGTGAAACAGTTAACTCTCCTACCACCAGTACATCAACTTTTAGTGATATTTAGTGCAATCCCATGCCGCACTTTCAGTTTTCCATAAGCCACAAATTTTTAGAGAAAACATGACAGCACCACAGAAGTAAGTTTTTTCATGGAGAAGTCTGCAGCTGGGTAAGGGACAGTTGGAGCTTTTGGCACCAGAAGTTTGGTACTGCTGAAAAAGCACATTGTTTCGATGTTTCTGCTAAAAAAAAGTCTGTAGTGAAAAGGCTCACATTGGCATTCCATCACCTTTATGTTTGAGAAGTAACAGCTGACTGGAAAAAAGCATCTTCAAGATGAAGGGACACTTGGTCAGCCTAAACTTAGGGCGTGGGACATGGGAACAAATTCTCAGAGAAGCTATATCCAGGAAGGACAGGAAGGTGAATGGGAACAGCCAGCACATATTTATCACAGGCAAATTACATTTGATCAGCTTGATTGCATTCTGTGATGACTGGCTCCGTGGATATGGCTAAAGCAGCAGATTTAATTTTCTTTGATTTTTACCAAGGCTGTTATTACAGTCTCACATGCAGGGCAGGGCTGACACTCAGAGAAACCTCCACAAACACAGAAAATGGTTCAATGAAAATGAAATTCAAATGGGAAATTTTACAGCTGGTACTAAATAACCTATGAACCAGCACAGGCTGGGCACCAATTACCTGGACAGCAACCCCAGCGAAAAGAGGGGACAGGATGGACATAAGCCAGAAGTGAGACCTTGCAGGAACAAAGGCTACAGCCAGTGGGAAGATTATCTGGGCTTTACTTGGCACACCTGGAGCACTGGTCACGTGCTACTGGCACACCCAATAGAAAAGCAATGCTGACAAACAGAAGGGATAGAGACTGTCCAAACAGACAATTAGGGCCATGGAATGTAAGGATATATAAGGACAAGCAAGGTGTGTTGAGCCTAAAGGAAGGCGAATCTGTCTCTCAGTACCTAAAGAAGTGTTATAGAGCAGATGCAGCCAGACTCATTGGAGGTGCTCAGAAAAAACTCAAGAGGCAAGAGGTGATAAAGAGTGCAACAAGGAAATTCCCACTGCCTGCAATGGAAGAATTCTTCACACGGCAAATCATCCAGCACAAGGAAAGAGATCAAGTTAGATGGTAGGATCTCCATCCTTGGAGACCTCTAAAACTGGACGTGGCCCTGAGCACCCAAGATCCCATTTTGAGACAGGGCCTGCTTCAAACAGGATATTGAATTAGATGACCTGAACTTTTCCTCTTCCTTTGTGACTTGAGAAAATCCAGCCCAACCCAAACCTTTGTATTAGATCCTATTCTTTACTGTTTTTCACAAAGTCATACTGTTTACCTGAAGCTTCTCTGTAAAGTGATCACTGCTTGGGGTAGCTTTTTCAGCCTTTTCCTGGTCTGAAATCCCCGCCAGGCTGCCTGGATTATACAAGCTGCTTGATGCTGCTTCTGAAATTAATAAAACAGCTAGTAGAACATTTTCTATGCATATAAAAACACTTCATTACTGCATGCATAATTGGACAATCTCAAAATTTGGCCAAAGCCCATCAGTTTTCAAATGCATCAAATTGGGGAATTTAAGGTCTTACAAGACAGTTATTATCCTGAACTCTATACTTACCCCAAAAGCAGCTAATCTGACACCTGTATTGATGCTCTCTGTGGTAAACAAATCTACAGCACAAATATATAAGAAATTTGTATTTAAAACACCTGAAGCATTTGATATTTCAAATGGTGATTCAATCAAAATACCTACACTAGAGGGGACAGAAAGACATATTTGGAGAAAGCAGCAGGAAAAATGTTACATTTGTAGTATGATCAGAAGTCACTGAAATGCAAATGTGAAAAATAATCAATTCTATTCTCAAATGGATTTAAAAAAACCCCCACAAACAAACAGAATCACAAAACACCCTGCTCTGTTGAAAATGAAAGCAGGTCTCTGCAAACATTACTGATTTGCATTGAAGTACTGTCTCTGAGAAACCTACATGGAAAATTTTTTTAAGATGCTCATGAAACACACATTGTCTCTGCTATTTGGAACATAGTCCAGGTGGTGTTCTTACTTCACATTTTCTGTATATGACTTAGTTCTAGGTAAATGCTGCCTAGAATTCAGAGATCTAAATTTATAACACTGATGTCAGAAAAGCAGATGCAGATATTTTAGCAAAAACATTAATTAATCTTCCCCTATGGTTATGTTGAAATCTATATCTGTGAATCTGCACAGAAAGTCCATTTCATGAGTCACAGTCCCATATCTTAATGACTGAGCAATTTCTTGATATTTAAAAAAAAACAAAATAAAATAAATTTTAAAAGGCAATTAAAAATAAATTAACATAGTGAAATAATAACACAGCTTTTGAAAAGTATCTACAAAGTGATATAGTAAATCCATTCTAAAAATCAAACATCCACAAATCACATGTAAATAGGATTTCACATCTGAAAGTCACATTAAACTTCATCACCTGCATTCCTCCTTTTCCACTGGATTGTTCCAAATACAGTAGATCCAAGAGCTGATTGACCTCCCTGTCAAATCCTTTGCCAGTCCAGTGTTTACTTAAAAGCCCTTTTAATCCTAAGAGAAAGAGAAGAAGCTAATTCACTAACATGAATTTTTCTTGTCAGGCTTTCAAAGTAACAAACTGCGAATCAACAAATCAAATCTGATCCTATGTGCAAAGGAGTGTGAGAGCTGAAGGCCATTGGCCATCTTTGAGTGTCAATGCAAAATCTTATTAAAGAATATCTGGTGGTACAACTATCACAGAGAAGTATTATGCAGTGATTTTGTATGTCCAAGTCAGAATTGTGTTTACAATGACTTACTGATAAGACCCTGAAAGCACACTGGTAATTTGACTGTCAGTGATATAAGGTGCTAAAAAGAATTCAAAGCAACAAACAAGTGCTGGGTGCTGTTAACACTCTTTTCATATTTTTTGTAATTAAATGTATTTATTTCTAACTGGAATTGTTTGATGTCTTATCTGCACTGCATAGTTTAACTATGAGTGCATGTGCATCCAATCCATGAGACAATTTTGGGTTTTCAGTAGCTAAAAAGCACCCTTATACTCTCCCCACAACACACACACACTCCCCATGCAAGTAAGACAGCAACATGTGCTAAAATGTTTGTATCTGACAAATCCCAGAGCCTAAGGGCTCTGCAGGGAGCTGGAGGGAAGAGAAAGGAGGGCAGGAAGTATGCACATTTGCCTCCTGAAGAACTGCAGATTCAAGTAACTTTTCCATCTTCAAATCATTGTCCATAAACATATTTCAACACTGGGTGTAGTAATTATGTCAAGATGGACTGGACCGACACCATCATCAGTCCTTTATTAAAAACTTTTCATGCCTTCTCTCAATGAACTTCTCTCAGGCAACTCCACACAGTATTGACTCCTTTCCTCACAGGCAGCTCCACACAGCACTGACTCCTTCTCTCTGCAAGTTTCCTTCTTCCTTCTGCATGACTGGCCAAACCCCAACCTGTCCCTTACCTGGCCACCTAACCCTGTCTGTCCCTCACACAGCATCTTCTTACCTTGTCTGTCACTTGCACAACCACACGCCCCTTACCTCCTTGCAGCACAGCCAGCAGACTCCATCCCAAACTGCAGCAGACTGCTTCTCAAGCTCCAACTGACTCTCAACTAGCTAACCCACTCTTTTATAACACCATCCTCACTGGACAGGCAAGGCTGTCTCCACTTCTTGGCAATCATACAGCTGTAACTGACTGAGGAAAATTGCCTTCTGCACTATCCTTACAAACTATCTTCCCACAACTGGGAAACTCCAACACTCACAGTAGTTACAGGATCTGGAGCACAAAGAAATGGCACCTCCGTGGCACGACATGCACCATTTTAGAAAACAATGACAGTTAAACACTTCAGGAGAGAGACAAGCAGGACTCCAAATGGAGTCAGTGGGGGCCCCCAAGGCTGCCTGAGCCCTGCAAAAGCAGGGAGCCAATCTAAACAAGAGAGCTCTCTCACAGAAATGCTGTGGGTCTGACACAACCAATTGCCAGTCTCTGTACAACTACAGCCGTATACAGCTTTTGGCTGCTGACAGGGAGTACCTCCAATGTGCCTCACAGATGCGTCAACCCATGCAGGACAAAAGGCCAGGCCCTCTAGGAAACCTGACACAGGGACTGTGCTGGGCCTGGAGATGCCCTCACCTCCAGCAGGCTGCCTTCACCGGCAAAGCTCACACCAAAACACCTCACACTGCCAACAGCTCTGAGCCACTGTAAAGCCAAGAGACTTCAGTGAGATGGCCAAATGGTAGAAATGCTGTAATGCTTTCTTTGTTGCTTTTATTCCTCAAAGTCTCTAGAGGATTCCAAAGCCTAAGTTAAAACTAACAGAAAGATTCTAACCTAAA
>VXBI01002229.1:684334-834906 GCA_013397375.1 Toxostoma redivivum | reverse complement strand
AAAAAAAAAAAAAAGTAGAGAAAAAAAGCAATTTTGTTTTCTTTTCTTAGTGAAAAGAAGAAACGTACAGGAGAGATGAAGCTTCTAAATGACTGTGACATACTGTGATTCTAGAGCAAAATAAAGAATCCTTTGATAGAGATCTGCACCTCTTCAAACAAGCCAGCATTCCACAGCTGGGATGATCAGACCATGGCAACTTCCCAAGAATCCACAATGTAATACCAGCCTTAGGCACTCTATACTTAATTCCATACTACAAGGAATCCCTCCTCTCAATTCTGTAGGCGAAAGAGTGGCAAAGCTGTTCATCTGGTCCAAAAATTTATCTGGCTGGTATTGTATAATAAGTAGCCAGCACAAGTACAAAAAATAGAAATTGGACATTTTAACCTTGCATTCCCTCTTTTTACTGTCCTTGTCCTCAAAGGACTGCAGCTGCTTACAAGTAGTTTTGACCAACAATACCATCCAGACCATAAAAGACATGGCCAACATTATGCCTGTTCCTTAGTCTCCCTGGGCATGATAGAGTACAAAGGGGTTTCCTGGAGCTTCCTGCTAGGCTAGAGACAGAAACATTAGATGGGACACCTCATTAAAGAATGAATAACATAGAACAAATTATACACATACTCAGCCTCATCATCTGAAGGCATCAAAAAAAAACAATAAACTAATTTCATGAATTCTTGGAAAGACTTCATTCCAATTACTTGGATATCAAAAGACAGTCATCTCCTGGATAACTAAACAGCCCTCTATCAGATGAGCAGACCCTGCAACAGCCAGGGTCAGCGGTTTCCTCTAAGTAAAGCTCTCATGCTCTGGATTAGTGAGCCTTAGCACTGTGGTAGTACAGGCACCCTGCCAGTGGATCCCTCAATAACCAATCTGCACAGGAAAACAGAAAGAAGTAAAAGCCCATCAGGCTGGAAGTGACAAACAACAGCTTTAAAAGACAAGTTGCCACATACAGAGTCCTCAGTACACAGAAGAAAATAAATCTAGGAAACAGAAAGAGGTGCAG
The DNA here is from genome assembly GCA_013397375.1 of Toxostoma redivivum. NCBI lineage: Eukaryota > Metazoa > Chordata > Aves > Passeriformes > Mimidae > Toxostoma > Toxostoma redivivum. The sequence continues at coordinate 833,876 of VXBI01002229.1, read as the reverse complement.
TACATTAAACTGCAATGAAAATGAATAAAAGGAAAAAAAAACAACCCAAAAAGCAACATGGCACTGCAGTTTCCACCTGAACTGGAGAGTTATTGAAGCACAATGGGAAACCTCTGTCTTTTTATTTTCACCAGAAATGTAAGAGGAGGCTCAGTGATCAGTCCCATGCATATTTACAAACCTTTGTAGCGAGCTGTGAATAACTGCACAAGCTGTTTGCAATGTTTTGCCACTAACAACAGCAGTTTTGTGGCAGCACTTCCTACAGCAGGATTGGTGGTAGAGGAAAGCTTATAAACAAGTTCATCCAAAACACAGTGAAGGGTCTCTTCTTCCACATGAAGCAAGATAGAACTTCAAAAAGAATAAAGAAAAAAAAAAGGGGAGTTGGACAGAAGTGTTAATTAAAAAACATGGGCTTTTTAATAGTGACTTCTTTTTAGCTATGTCAGGCTATATACAGCAAGCCAAGATGCCCAGCTAGCTGGACCAGGAATCTGATCCAGGCAGTACTACTGTTTCAATCAACAATTACCACTCCCTCAATTTAAGATTAAAATTCCAGCTTTTTAATATTTTCAATTTCTACTTNTGCTTGCACATGAAAAGATTTTATTTTACCAGGCAGTAATGAACTAAACTTTATATTTATTATTAAGAAAAATAATTATATGAAAACAACTAACCTATTGATCCTCAAAATGTTGTGCAACACAGACATCATTATAATTGCTGTTTCAACATCATCTGTTATTAACAACTGCAGGAAGCGATCATTTTGTAGTACTGCAAAGAAAACCAAAAACAAGCAAACAAGAAATCATGCAATCAGAACCAGACTTGAAAATACCATAAGCCAAATAAACTTCATCATAAGCCACAGCAAGTAAAACCAGACACTGTTTCTGGAACAAACTGTCTAATTTATAATTCTTACACTGAAACTTACTGAGATAACTAAACTACTTCAACCTCCAGAAAACATGCTGAATCCTGTTTTTTCTGCCTTTAGACATCCCTTAGGCACTGATGTTGCAAGGGAACTAAAGCTTTTAAACCCCTTTATATTACAATAGTACCTTTTTCTTACAACAAAAGTGGAATTAACATTGGGGCAACAATATCCAAAAAAGTTAAGGACCTCAACTGTGACAGTTTGTTGCCCCAGGTTATTTAATGCAAGTCCACTGATGTCTTTAAAGCACCATATTTTTTTATCCCAGTGTAACACTGGCTACATATTCAGTTAGTTACAAATCTTATGATCCTTAGGTTTTGTCCAATACCAGAAACAAAACCAAATTCTACTTTTGAGAATCAGTGTGATTAACACCAGTTTAAATAAAAGCTTATTTTTATCAGAAATATATAGTGAAGTTTGTTAGGTAAATTTGTAAAATTTCCTGTCATGGCAAAAACTTCAGAAATCTGTCTTCAGTTCTATCTACTCATCAGGGCTAGCAATGTACTCTGGTCAAATTTCTGCCTATTTTAATCACACACAGGAAAAGATCAATTGTCTCTTATTGGAAAAGAAAAAACAACTGATTTTTGAAAGGTACAGACTTACAAAGAGAAATTACAGGATGACACTTTAAATATTTATCTCTGAAAGACTAGAAGGGGAATTCTTGAGTATTTCCCTTTAGTGGATGTTTACCATTTTAGACATTGCTGACTACTTAAGGAGACTGATTTACCATCTACTCCAAGAGACTAGGTGGAGATTAGCTTAAGAGTGAATTTTGATACTTGTAGTTGCCATAAATAAATGTTCAGGTGTTCTGTGGGTTGACATTTCCCTTACCACATGCTGCTAGTTGAATATGACCACCGAACAGCCAGCAGATGGCATCAGTTACTACCTGGAACCAGTGTAAAAAGTCTTGTTTTTCTTTCTCCTAAACAAAAGAGAAATAGGTAAAAACATGTATGATCTTCACTAAGGACTCCATCTTGATGTCATGGGAAGGTTTGTATGCCTCAGGAATCTGGAGACCAAACTTCACCAAATTTCCAAATGAGGTTGGTAAAACTGTAGGAACTAGTAAAGAAACCCCAGCTTATGACACCTTGGAGATCAGAGATCAATCAAGAAGACCTGAACACACTAAAAAAATAAAAGCATCCATTTGGGAAAAAAAATCACAACAAGGAGAGAGAAATCTTGTTTACTCCTCAAAAATATTTGATAGCATAGGAGGGATAAGGCAAATAATAGCCCAGCAAATATGTATCACAGATTTAATGCATTAAGTGGGAAATATATTACTTTAAAGAAAAGGGGGGGAAATAAAAAAAGGTACAAAGTGGCCAAGGACACAGTCTGAAAAAGGTTCCTGATAACTGGTATGGTGAAGCTTCAGAAGCACCTCCTAGTTGGAGGTCCGGGAGCAAACACCAAACCACTATAAAGCTGAAATTTGATCTGTTTGCCAAACAGACTACATCATGTGCTTGCCTGTGATAGCACTGGACTGGAAAAAAACATAGAATCAATCATAGAATGGTAGTGTTGGAAAGGACCTAAAGTCCATCTTGTTCCAGCCTCACTGCCATAAGCTGGGACACCTTCTTGTAGACCAAATTTCTCAGAGCTTCATGCAGCCTGGCCTTGAATGCTTCTACAGATGGAGTATCCACAGCTTCTCTAGGCAGCCTGTCCCAGTATTTTACCACCCTGAAAGCACAGAATTTCTTCCCAATACCGAATTTAAACCTCCCTCTTTCAGTGTAAAGCCATCACCCCTTATCCTGTCACTACATGCCCTTGGAAAAAAGTCCCTCTCCAGCTTTTTTGTAGCCCCTTTAGGTACTGGGAGGTGAAATAAATTCTCCTCAGAGACTTCTTCATGCTCAGCAACCCCATCTCTCTGAGCCTTTCTTCACTGCAGAGGTGCTCCAGTGCTCCCCTATGACCAGTAGGAATTTAGTTTTTAACATGTGAATGCACATAGAGACGTGCATTCCAGTCTGTATTCCAAGTGTGAGCCACAGACTACTGGAAATCTGGAATCTTGGTGTGTGGAACAGCAAAAGGGTTTTTGACAGTACCATACTGCTGACAAATGTTGTTACAAAGCACGTGGTCATACATCCCACATTAATTGAGCCTCCACAAATGAAACTCTGGGAAGCCTATTCCTAGATCCCTGCTGGAGCCCCAGCCCTCAGTCAAGGTTTAACTTTGTATTTGGTCCATACTGACAAGGAGAGATACAAAATAATAATATGTTAAACTGTAATATAATCTACTCTGTATTTTGGCAATATGTCAAGTTTCTGAAAGTCATTTCACTACTTTCCTTGACTTCCAAAACTTGTACAAAAAGCAAAAGAGAGCAGAATAAATTTCAAATCTCTACTGGTAGAGTGGGATTTCCAAAATTCCACTGAGCAAGCATCAAGTCTGGGTGCCCAGTCACCTCTGAGACCATGAAGTTTTAAATCCAAAGTACTAATTATAACGTAGACTGCATTTGCATTCAAAAGAAATCTTTGCCCACAAACATGACTCAAGTAGAACGTAGGCTGACAAAACAAGAAAGTATGGGGGAAATTACATACTGTGGATAAGAGACTCCTGGGATGTCATTTAGGAAGCTTCCTTCTTAAGCACTAAATGCACTTCTCAAGTACTGAACTAAGAGAAACTATGTTATTGCACTGATGCTTCCTGAGAATTGATTGTCTGTGGTGCCTATCACAATACTTTGTAGGAAAACTTTGGCTAAGTGCAAGAAGCCAGTGAGCCAAGAAATGAGATAGCATGGAGAAATGGAGATATTAAAAGAAACTGTCAGAGTCCATGAAGTTGGTTATTTAAATTACTTGTGGGTTTTTGTTTGTTGGGTTTTTTTTCTTCTGATTCTAGAGCTCAGAATACTGCAGAAGCATGAGGGAACCTTGCTGAGCAAAACCCTTCTTCACTGCAAAAAAGGAGGAAATTGTGAGAAAATGTTTAAATCTATAAATTCGCGAAATCTGCCTTTGGCATTCTCCGTGTGTGAGTTCAGAAGCAGCGAGCATTCTTGGAATTTTTTTGCCAATTATTCAACAGAAACTGAATGACAAAACAAACTTCAACAAATCTGATTTAATATCTTAAGACTTCCTAAAGCATTTTTTGCAAAGCTGAATAAAATTAGTGAGAACTCAGTCATTACAAAGGCTGAACTAATGATATGCAAAGTTAAGACACTATAGTGACTGGGATGCTGTCTTTTGTAGGCTTTTTTTTTCCCTCTTATACCACTCAAATTTTCAATCCTTCTTCTAATTGCACTCCTTTCCTCTACCTTTAAAACTTGTCAAAACAAATAGCCAGCCTATCTTAACAGGCCTATGGTAACAAAGTGGCTTTACACAAGTCATGGAGTAAATGCTGCACAATGACAGATTTCAGCTTCAGAGCTTGGAGGCATAAGAAAAGCTACTGCAATTTCTGGAAAATAAATTTTCATAATACCACGTCCCTAAAATAATATCCTACTTATCCAATACGTGACCTCAGAACGTTTTCAGGTGCTCTCTGCTCTTTTAACTACGAAACATAAATACCTTGATTGCTCGGATAAATCGTGCTTGCAAGCGTTTTCCCAAAACCAGCAGGCTGTCTATAGCTGAAGGAAGAAACTTCTTGTAAAACTCCTCAGGATCTTCTTTCACCTCTAGCCCTACGCAACAATGACTGAAATGGAGGGGAAAAAAAAAAAAAAAAGAAAAGAAAAAAAATCAACCTGAATAGTCAAAGGCCTGTTTGAACAACTATGAATGAATGTCATGTCATCAGAGAAATGCTTCAGTGGTATGGGACAATTCCCCCCACGAACAACAGCTCACTGCTGTGACTGGCTCCAAGGTGGCTGCCTCCAAGGAAGAGTAACCACTCGCAGGTGGGACACCATATTACTACTTATTATGGCATCTCCCAGTTAAAAACTTATCTAAGGGCCTTTTTCCTTTAGCTTTATAGAATCTGTTCAGGCTTGTTCCATATTCTAGGGAAGGGCTCTGATGGTCATAAATAAAGAAAAAGAAAGGCAAAATAGAAAGGCAGAAAAAAGCTGATAAAGGAAGCCCGATGATGAAGGGGGTGCACATCAGGCAGTGAAAATACATATAAAAAATAGACCACAAAACCTTCAGCGAACCTGTCTACAACTTTTCTGGAACTGAGGAAGGCACATGGGCTAGAAATCAGTTCCTCAGCTCTCAGCTCTCTTATTTTACTCACCCCAACACGTCGGTTGTTTCTGGAAGACTTCTTACAAGAAACTGCATGTTTTACAACAGGTAAATTGTTTCAATTCTGCACTTGGCACTGATACCAGTGCAACAAAAGGTATTCCTGACTTTTTATGAATTTTGCTTCCTGATATCTTATCTAGGTTATGTGAGCTTTTTGGGAATGCACACACGTAAAGCTGTCTACCAAAGCCCTTGGAAAACAAATTCTAGGCATGAAGCTGAGATTCATCTAGCTACAAAGGACATTTTTACAGCTAAAATAAATTTCAGTATTCTCTGCAACTGAAACAGCTTATAGGGGATTATTTAAGTATCACACACAACTGTTGCATCTCTTACTGAAATTCCTCACATTAAAAATTCATACTGCAGATATGACATAAATAAGAGATGGTCACCTAATCACTTCATGCCTTAGAATTTTACTCCCTAGTTAAGACAAAACTAAGTACAACTTGAGGAAAATTTAAAATGCATTATTTTTCCTGACATTTAAAATTGAGATTGGACCACTGGGGGTTTGAGTTTAAAGTTTTCTTATTTACAACGCCATTCTCACAACATCACCACATCAGGTTATCTAGCCTGCATAAACTGTGTCCTCTATTATATTTAAAAATGTAAATAGATACTTAAAATGGGTATGTTAAATAAATATTTAAATACAGTCAAGCCAATCAGTGAGTCAATCAGGCTAAAGATCTTTGCAAGATGAAATCTAAGCAAACAAAATAACTATTTTTAAATAACTACAATTCAAAATTATAGAATTATTGGGTAAGAACTGTTGCACTGGTTAGTACTGTCCACAAAAAAAGGTAAAGCCAACACAAACCATGTTCCCACCATACAGTTCCCCCAGCTCAATGAAACACAATGCAAATGAATTTAAAAGGACCAATTAGGCTATGCCTGACCCCTCTGCTCTTGACTGCTCTCTGCACTTTAACCCTGGCCTTTCCTGAACAACAAGCCTTGTTCTGGAAGGGAGCCAATATATTACAGCTTGAAAAGAGAAAGAGCAAGATGAAAGGACAGAAAGAAAACTGGAAGAAAGCTTCTTAGTTTTTTTTTTTTACCTTAGTATCTCTGCTAGCTGGGCAGCAGTAGCCCAGGCTCCATGCAGCTGAGAGTGGTCTTGCTTAAGGACCAACAAGCAGTACTGAGTAAGACCATAATCGTATATATCTTGCTTAATTTTATTTGATTCTTCACATCTTAAGGAAGGACTACTTAAAATTCCTGTGGGAAGAAAGCAGGAGAGAGACAAAGAGGAACATAAGATTCTGATGTGCAAGGTTTTATTTTTCTTTTTCTAAAATGTAAGAAGAGTATATGTACACAGAGCCAGAATCCAGGATTAAAGTAATTGTAAAAGTGCTAAGAACAGCATTAAATATTTTGTCAGCAATTTTTGCTGTTACAGGTACAACTCATTTGTAAGATTATATGACAATTGGGAAGGATAGCTAAACCTAGGTTTCCATTTTCTCTCTGCATATTTAGTAGCAAAAAATACATTACCTGGGATATGAACCATTTGTATGAATTTCCTAGGCTAGATAAAACCACAACCACTGGGAAACATATAGCTTCCTTATAATTACATCCCAATTTAGAACAGGATCTGACTTGTTTCAACCATTCCTATGAACAGTGGTTGTATAGCAGAAGGAAAGACAGGGAAGTCACACAGGAGTTCACGGTCTTGTTTTTATGCTAAGATTTAAAAACTGAATACTGACAACCACTCTGTCTCTCTGCCCAAAATGCACTGGGAGAAATTATTTGACCAAGTGTAAGATCCCTGCCTGTATCAGCAGGGAAAGGGCCCACATTATCAGGGTGACAGCTGAAAGGCAGAAAAAAATTCTGTCCATTTGCTCCTCAGCTCCTCCTCATCTTTGTCAAGTCAAATGTAACTCTCAGGAAAAGCTGCTGTATCAACCTTCCTTACAGAGTTTCAGAAAAACCTTCTGTATTTAAGGAGGCAGACGGGGGAACGACTGGCCATATTTCACCAGCTCATCCGTTTTACTTTAGGAACGGCATCAATTACCCTTTAACTTCAGCAGCAGCAGGGGGATGTCCTGTTCTCTGCTCTCAGTGATCTGAGCAGCCAAGGCCAGGACCTGGGGGTCCGTGGCTGCCATAGGGAACAGCCAGAGGCGCACACCACCATCGATTCCAGCCTCTTTCCTTTTTATGTTAAGGCGCAGGGTCCTCACGCCACTACTTCATCCCAGCTCCTGCACCACCAGCTGGAAGCCTCGAGCCCCAGGACTCCCCCTGAGAAAGGAAACAAACATGGAGGGAGCCCCACTCGCGCTCCCTCCCGAGGCCGCGGGCAGCCGGACCGGCTCTGCCGGCAGGGCGCACCTCCGGCCGGGCAGCCTGAGCACGTCCCCACGTGGCGGGCGGCGGGAGCGGCCTCACCTCACCCAGAGTCGGGGAAAGGGCAGAGGGAGCGGTGCCCTCTCCCACCGGCGTCACCCCAGTGCCCCTACTGTCCCCGGAGCGGCAGCCCGGTGCCGCGAAGCCCCCAGGCCGCGGGGCCCCCTCGGGGCGCTCTGAGGGGACCCACAAGCAGCCCCGGCCCCTCTCACTACCGCGCGGGGGCTCCCCGACTGCGGGGGGGAGGGAGGAGGGATTGGAACGCCGATCCCGCCGTCTCCAACGCGACGGCTCCCCCACGCCCCCCTCCCCTCACAGCTGTGTGGTCGCGGCCTCTCTCCGCCAACCAGCGCTCTCCCCTGCGGGAGGAGGGTGTATTTGCATATCCGCGTGCGGGCTGGCGCCTCCGCCGCCCCACTGGCGGACACCCACAGACGGACGCGCTCTCTGACCAGTCCCGCTCGGGTCAGGCGGGGCTCTGCCCGTCACGGCCTATCGGAGCCCGCGTGGGCGGGCCCCGCTGGCCCGGACGGCGTGAGGGATGCTCGGTGCGGGCGGCGGCGGCGGCCCCGGGGCCTGCCATGGTGTGAGGCGCTGCCGCGATGAACGGAGCGGTCTCGTCGCTTTACGATCCCAAGGCGCGGGTGCTAAAGCTGGGAGAGAGCTTCGAGAAGCAGCCGCGCTGCGCCTTCCACACCGTCCGCTGTGAGTGCAGGGCTTGGGGCAGCTCTCGGAGGCTGCGGGGGTCGGGGAGGGGTTCGGCGGCCCCGCAGTCCTATGGAGGGCGGGGAGTGACTGCGGCTACGCCCGGTGGCTGCCTCTGTCCCGGGATTCTGGGGCGCAGCTGGGCGCGGAGTGCTGTGGAGTGCTCGTCCGGGATTTCGGGAGCGGTGCAGGTTTCAGTCGGTGTTTGGGAGCACGTACGGCCATTGTATCCTAGAGCTGTCCCTCGCTATCCGCTGGCATTAACTTCGCTTTTTATGCCTTTTCCATAGTGTCTCCTTGCGGTTCTGCTGGAAACCGAGCTAAGATGAAGCTGTGGCTCTGTCTTCTTTCCTTACGCTCAGTTTTTAGAAGTTCCGTACAATTCAGCAATCAAAGGTTAAAGGCAGGCGGCGTTAATCACGGAGCCAGTACACCCTCCCTGAGTACATAATTACTATCTAGAGAGGTGTGTGCTCAAAGATTCTGAGGGTAGCTAGGAAACAAATGCTCCCAGGATTATAGTCCTTGGTAATTTAGGACTGCAGCTTCTGGTTTTGTTGTCTGGTTATTTATAGACTGATATCCCCAAGATTCAGTCTCATGTATGTTCTCTGGAGAGTGTCCTGTGTGCAAGATGGGTAATGTGCTCTGTGAGCAAAGGGAACGGCACTTAGGCAGATTGTCTACAACTGCGGAAGTGGAGGAGAGGGGAAAAAAAGATATAAATGGATTTAAACAAATGCTGCAATTTGAAATTTACCCTAATTTTAAGGAGGACTAGCAACCTCATCTGGTACCTCCTACCCTTAGAGTTTCATACTGACTCTTGTAATTTGATGGTTTATTCTGAAATCTGTTTTGAAATCTCTCTTCCTTTCCAACAAATGAGACATAGAAACTGGCACATTCATCAGTTCTATCAAATGCTCATACAGGAGAAATATCCTCTGACACCTGACTTTTTAAAACAGTTGAATAAAGACAAAACAGCTGCTGCTTAGAAGTTAAGATTGGAAGTATCAATATCTTCATTTTCTCAACTATTAACAGCCCAGTGGCCATATATTAAAGCAAATATTCTCTGATTTGATAAGAAACTTTGGAACTGTTGTATGCTTATAAGATGACACTTAGGGTTTTGCCCTAAACAAGGTTAGCAGGGGTTGTCACCTGTGTCTGAGCCGCGAGCCTCCTGCTGTGCGCACAGCCCTGTCCACCAGCTCCTGCAGCCTGGTTTTCCTGCCCGGTTGGTGTGTTGGCTGGAGCCATGCTTCCTAGCTGTGGTCTGTGCCGCTTGGCCCGTGGCTGCAGGCCGAGTTAGGGAACTGGAAAGCTCCCCAGCTGCAGGAATGCTGCCGCCAGTGACCAGCAGCGTGAGATGAGGCGAGGAGCAAGGCAGGGCACCGGCATCCCAGTGTGAGACTGGCCTTGCCTTACCCGGAGCTGTGAGCTCAACGCCACATATATTACCACAGGCCTTGAAGAACCTCTTGATGCCTTCTGTCTCCCTAAATCGGTACAGGCAGAGTTTTGTCTGTAGTCATTCCCAATTTATTTGTGGTGGAAATAATACTTTGTAGGTGATGAGCTGCTGTGCTGATGCCTGAACAAACACATGTACGTTTGAAATGTCTTGGAGTTTTGAAAACGACCAGAAATCGATACCCTCTTTTCCTCAAAACTTATTTTTTAACCATTACTTTAAAAGCTGAAAAAACCAAAATGTAAAGCAATGTTAAATTGGGAAGGTATTTCACTTTTAACAAAAATAACTACACTGAAACACCAAGTTTTTGTCAGATTCTGAGATGCTTGTTACAGTAAAGTCAGAAACAGAAAGAGAAATGCATATTGAGGGTTGATGTTGTTCTTTGCATTTTCAGTCACTTGTCTACATCACCCATGTTTGGGATCAACATTTTAAAGAACTATTTATTGATTCTTCTGAAAATAATTACATGAGAATTTACCTTTTGAAATATAACGCAGCTTGTTCAGCCTTTTATCCATTAAAACCTAAAGGTGTTTTTCTAATTTTAACCAAAAGATTTAAACATGTATAATGAATCCTGAGAAAAGCAGTTTAACTTTGAATTCTATTGACTTATGGAATGATCTGCTCAGGGGAATGGTAGATGATATACTAGCAAAAAAGGCTTTTACTTAATAGCCTCCAACTGCAATTAAGTGGTGCCTGCATTTATAGGATTCATGAAAAGCCTGTAAATTAATCTGGTTTGTTTTTATATTTAGATGACTTTAAGCCCGCATCTATTGATATGTCCTGTGAAGGAGACCTTGAAGTTGGCAAAGGTGAACAGGTGACAATAACACTGCCAAATATTGAGGTGAGTTGATGTGGCTGAAGAGTGGTTGGCTTAAGGGAAAGCTTTATTTTGTTGTCCGAAGTATATGTCCAGACGATGGAAGGGTATAAAGTTCTAGTGCTGTTTCAGAGCTTCCTGGTTGATTTTTAGGGTAGAAAAACAATTACTCTAAGAATGTAAGATTACAAGAGACCCAAAGGTTAAACAGCTGCACTGTATCTTTAAGTGTATTTGCTGCTCTGGAAATATGCTGTAGGATGACCCAGAAGTATTGCGTACACAGAAAAGCTTCATGTGTATGTTGGCAGTGCAAGTTTCCTCTTGGTATTTATTGCTCTAGTGCAGTTCTAAAGCAGGAAAGACTGGAAAGGGAAAATTTACTACCTGCCATGCTTTACTGCTCTGCTGATATGGGAACTGAAACCCCTTTTGGTGTGAGGAGTCCTAGAGAGAGCCTGCTCTCATTGGGAAACAAGCATTTAATCAGTTTCAAACTAAGCTAAGCAAGTAAAATCCCATTCCAGTCAAACACCAGCTGCTTTTGGACATGGCTACTGTGAATCTAATTTGAATTAACCAGTAACATTTTTAATGGCTAGAAATGATCACTTGTAGTGAACTTGTCACCACTGATGGATTGCTGTTTCTAAGAAAAATTACTACAGGAGTAACACTTACTGGACTTCTGATTTAATAGGGCTCAACTCCACCAGTGACTGTATTCAAGGGCTCAAAGAAGCCTTACCTAAAAGAATGTATCTTAATTATCAACCATGACACTGGAGAATGTCGCCTAGAGAAACTTAGTAGCAACATCACTGTGAAAAAAACCAGGTGGGTGCTTTATTCATTGTGAAAATCAATTTGTTAATGAGTCTGAATTGAGATATATAACTACATATTACTATTTCTAGGAAAACATAATTTTAGAAAGTACCTGGCCTTGTTCAAAGGAGTCAAAAGCCTGCTTTCTCAGCAAACTGACTTCACATCTTTTGAGTCGTGACTGCAGAAGAAATGGAAATTTATTTTTTTGTTAACCAAAACCTGTTATATTATTGAAAGAAATAGTAACTATTTTCTGGTGAGTTTAGAGGGAGGAAAAATCTGTTTGGCTAGTAGCTTGCCTACTGTCTTCTGACTTGTAAATGAGGAAGTATCAAAAATAACTTTAACACATATATACAATATTAATAGTATAATATTAATATATTATGTGTATTAGTATAATAATTTACCAGCATAATAACTTACCTAAGAATCTAATGATGCTATTTAGAAAGGCATGAGAAATACTTCCATGGTACCATATCCCCTGTGTTCTTGCCTTTTTCCTTGCATCTTGCCTTCTAGTAATTTAAAATCTTTTCCTTTTACACAGAGCTGAAGGAAGTAGTAAAGTCCAGTCTCGCATTGAGCAGCAACAGCAGCAAATGCGAAATGCAACAAAGGTTCCAAACAACATTAAAAACTCTCCATCAAAAGAAAAAACATTTCCACCTTCTCCTATGGATGATATTGAACGGGGTAAGCTCCACTGATACATAAGTTTCAGAAACTTTGCTGTTAACAAGAAATTAGATTTTAAGTGTTTTTTTTCTGTGTGGGTTGTTTTTGTTTTGTTTTGTGTTATTTGAATTTCACACTAGAAGCTGATTATGTAAGCAACTTTACTCTGATATGGAAATGACAACTCTGGCTCAAGTGGATAAAAAAAGCAGTATTTGTAGTTTGCTATAGTAAAAAAACAGCTAAACCATTAGGCTTAATAATACAATGGGTCCTGCTGCTCTTTCCTTGACTCTGTCTTCCATGTCTACTTTAATCAATTATATGATTGGTTGTATTGTGGTACTAAATCACTTCCATTTTGACATTGCTCCTTTTTCTTTCTGTGCATTCAGCAAATATGTTACAGTACTTTACAACTCAACATACACTTTAAATTACCAGATAGAGCCTTGTGGGAGATGAGGTTCCAATGAAAAAGACAGCTAAAAACTTGCATAAATCAACCCTTGAGCAGTGCTATGTACTGTTTCCTTGAGAGACTCTGGTTTGGTGTGACACTCATATTTCACTTAATAGGAGGCCTTATTTCCTTTGGGAGGACAAGGAAGGTGGCAGGTGGTAATTACTTGCTACAGAAATGCTGACAGGTGGCAGTTTCTTTGCCTGGAACTGACATCTGCTTCCTAAGTTGTTCTGAATTCTTTTAAACAGATTTTTTTTTTTCAGATGTATCAGTATGAAGACAGTTTTTGTTTCCATTTTGGTCTTAAGCTCTGACCAGCAATCTGTATTACAGAACAATACTAGAATTCATCTAAGGTTGCAAAGAGGAAGGAAAACTTGAGCACATGAAACAAAATTATGCCTTTTCTAGGTGGTCTGTTCTTTTAGGGGGAGTGGTGGTATCAAACACTGAAAGTCTCCAAAGTGACTGCCAAGGTACCAAACTCTTGTGTAGTGCCAGTCCAATTTTAATACTATTTAAAATGCTGAAAAATTGAAAAGGATGGTAGAGATTATCAAGTCATCTAGTCCATCCTTCTGTCCTAAAGTCAGACTTCTGATGTAACTTTTAACCTGTTCTTAGAACCTTCCACTGACAGTATTTGCTGGCAAGCCATTCCAGGGCTTTGCTCTCCTTACTGCTTGGGTTCTCCCATATAAATAGTCTGACAGCAAGCCTATTGCTACTTTCATATTTATCATGAAAGTACAGAGCAGATTACTGTGCTGTTTTTGAGCTGTCCTTCACAGACTCAAACTCCTCTGTCCTTACCATTCTTTATGCAAAATGATGCCAGTTGGTTCAATCTTTCCTTAGAAGTGTTCTTTCTAAATCCCTGATTTGTTGCCAATTTCCTTTAGCTTTCTTGCAATGAGTCCAAAAACTTCTGAAAGCATAGTCCCTAAACACATCTACTGAGGTTTAGCAGTGCTGACGTGAGTAAGAAGGCTGCCTTACAGGCACTATTCATCTTTATACACAAAGAACAAATAGTATCATGTCTATAGTATCACAAGACCAAACAGTATCAAGTCATTTCTGCACAGCATCATGTAGTAGAACAGTGTGTAGGGATCCACTGTAACTCTCAGACTCTTCAGAAATGTTGCCTGCTTAATCATTCTTCATCCCATTGTGTAACTGACTATTCCTGCTTAAGTACACTACCTGTAATTTATTACTAACTTTGTTTTCTGGGGTGGAAGGGAAGCTCATTCTGCCATTATCCTCTAGTATGTGTACAGCTCTTCCTTCACTGGTTAAAATTATTTAATTTAAATTCTGTCTGATTAAATTACATCAAAATTCAAGGCGGAGATCTTATTTCTCAGCTTTCGGTATTGGCCATTCACTTAATTTTTTTCTTATGTTAGACATAGCTTAGGAGGAAGTGAAATTGAATGCTTAGGACTTGAGTGGTGTCTTACAGCTCCAGATGTGTGGTGGATCATGTTCTCTTATACATGTCTTTGGTAAAAGAAGGATGCTTAGATGCTTCAAATTCTTATTTTCTTTCTGCTCCCCTTTTTTTTCCTTATGTTTGAGTCTTTTCATTGTTCTTTCTTTACTTTTCCTAGCGTTGGGTTAATTTGTCCCTGTAGCCCTAGCTGCACTATTTTAGGTGCCATTTTTCATGAACACCATTTTCTTTTAGACTGGCCTTTGATAAAGATGGCCTTTCCTTTAGACTGGCCTTTGATAACTTTAGAGTCTGTTTCATGGAAGTTTGTGTTGAAGATGAATCTTTTTTTTCCTTCTCCCTTCTTCTCTTAAGCTTTGCACTGTCTTGCAGCTTGGTGAATTTTACCTTCAATCTGTTCTGTATTGGGTAAATTCGAAGAGAGATGAGCTACTCTCCTACTTGCTTTATTGTGTCTGCTATATCAAAGCTGTTCCTGAAGTATTCTAAGAGCTTGTAAGACATCTTAACAAATGTATAAGTAGTTACAATCTTGTATAGTGATGAACTTCTGCACCCTGTATAACTCAAGTCCTCCCTCCACCATGATTCAGAGGTCTGTTTCACACTTCTCTCAGCATTTGTGTTTTGCACAATTATTATGTGTACCCTTCTGCAAAGATTAACTTCCTCTGTATGTTGGACTTATGTCAGAAATGCATACTGTGCAGCATTATTTGCACCTCCAAATCTATAAATGAAACAAGGATTTGGAGAGATATTTCTAATATAAACTTTGGATGGTTCTTTTGGATATTCTTCATGCTTAACTTGATTTTTGAGCAAAATGTCATGTGGTCCAAACAAGTGTATTTATTGTAATGCTAAACTGCTGGGAGGCATTTTGGGTACAGCTGCAGACATCTTGTAGTGACTGATCTGTGGATTGCAACTGCAGTTTTTAGTCAGTGAAAGCCATATTTGGGGTGCTAAGGAAAACACAGAACACTTTCTGCTAGATGAAGAAATTAAAGGCTATGTGGGATACATTACCCCATGGAATGTGGGTTTAAGCATTTGTGTTCACAGTCACCCTTGTTCTAACACTTGGCTTGAAAGGGAGAAAGTGCTCAAGCTATGAGAATATAAAACCAGATGACAGGTTGGATACTCACTTGTACTCTTTTTGTTCTGGAGAGCTTTGGCGGGTTTGGTCTGGGGTTTTTTAAAGTTGCTGTATGCGTGATGTCTGGTTTTTTGTTTGTTTTTTTTTCTTTTTTTTTTTCTTTTTTCCCCCTCTTCCTTATATTTCAATTATGATGACTGTAAACTGAGAAACAAATCATATTGTTTGCAGAGCTAAAAGCAGAAGCCAGTATCATGGACCAGCTGAGTAGCTCAGACAGTTCATCTGACTCTAAAAGTTCTTCGTCCTCTTCATCAAGTAGTGAAAATAGTTCTAGTGATTCTGAAGATGAAGAAATGAAGCCCCCTCTTCCTATGTCAATGCCATATTTGCAGCCTCAGCCTACTGTGTCTGCCATACCACAACAGGCTGTTCCTGACAAAGATGCCAGTCATAACAGATCCCAAGAGAGCAGTGGTCATATGATGAATACACTACGTAAGTACAAAGGCTGTTCTTTTCTTAGTGCACAATTCCAGA
Source organism: Toxostoma redivivum (assembly GCA_013397375.1). NCBI lineage: Eukaryota > Metazoa > Chordata > Aves > Passeriformes > Mimidae > Toxostoma > Toxostoma redivivum. The sequence goes on along the minus strand of VXBI01002229.1, from coordinate 818,118 downwards.
CATCAAGATTCTGAAAGGAAACCATATTGTTTTTAAGTATGTCTCTGTTATAATTAAAACTGTGGGAAGTGATGCTAGGGTTTGATTGTTCAGCAGCAGGCTGAATTAGACACTGGGCTAGAAGGTTCGTGGTTCACAGATATTAAAGCTGAAGCAGCTGGAAATATTTCCTAAGTTGTTCTGGCTTCCTCCCAGTTCTATACATTGAGACTGGAGAACAGTAATTTTGTATTGAAAATACATGAACTAACAGGACACTCCCTAAACATATGCTTATAATTTCTTGGATAGAACTATGGGAAGGATACTATGGTTGCAGTACTCTGAGTTACAGAAAAGATGGTGTATTCTTAGCTGTGTCAGTTAGAATTATTCATGGCAGTGTTCCACTGGCCAACATGGCAAAACTGGCCTTTGCATATAAGGAAGGAGGTGACTCACTTTCAGGTGATATTATCTTATTCCACACATTCAGGCAACTAAAAATGTAATTTGAAGAGTAGCTGTGATGTTCAAGAGGGGTTGCTGCACTTGGAAAACTCTCTCATGAAAAAAAATCCCACCAGGTAGAGAAACTGAAGTTCACTACCTAAATAACAGGAGTACTCAGACACAGAAGTATTCAGCTATGATAACTCTTCCAAAATGATTACATTTTTAATTAGCTGCTTAACTGCCAGGTCTTGGTTTGAAGAGATTTCCATCAACCCTGGTTTGTGGCTGAAGATCATTATGGTTTATCATTTATATGTAAACTTGTTATACTGAAATTTTAGACTCTGGCAGATCTACTTTTATTTCAACTCTTAGTGGATAACAGGAATAACAGTTCTTGTTCTTTTTTCTCCTTTTTTAAGCTAGTATTTAAATACTTAAATAACCTGCATTGATATTTAATTATGTACTGCATTAACAGATAAGATCAGACTGAAAAGTCCTATGACTTCATGTGCAGAGAACTAAATGCTGCTTTCATTTTACTGTCACTGCAGAGAACAACGTCTTCATGTTTACAACTTGCGTAACTTTAGAGTGCCACTTATTTCAACCCTTACTGACAACTGCGATTTCCCATTCTCCATGCTTTAAATAAAATTGTTATGAAAATTTGATTAAGCTTTATCCACAATGACAGAATCTCAGGTGGCAAAGCTTCTAGTGAGAAATACAAGTACAGGTGGCCAAGTCCACCAGTTCCAGCATAGGGAGAAAATGCTGTTTAAACCATGACAACATCAAGACTGTTTCAGGGGAAGTTGGTGACTTGATGTTGCTTGAGAACCATGCTGACAGGTAGAACCTCTGCCTGTAACCTTAGGCCTCTGAGCTTGCCCAGCTCTTGAGATTTTTGCCATTTATTTACACACATTCTATTGTAATCTTCTATTACAGATATGTTACTGCTTAAAACATTCCCACCCCCAACTTCCAGTGCAGTTAACACTTGAGACCTCCACTAGTTAAAGATCAAACCAGCTACTTCCAAGGAGATTGCTCTTCTCTAGCTCTGCTGCTGAGGGAATTTGGCATGAGAGTGAAACCTGGAAAAACTGAATGGATAGCACATTGTTCTACTTTGAATGGCAAGAGTTGTCAGTCAGATTTTGTACAGTCATTTCTTCCATCTCAAGGTTTTGCAGAAATAAAATATTGAATCAACAAATGTCAGCACAAGCTGCTTGCTTGTCTAATCTTGCTTTGAGGTGTGTGCACTTATGTCTGTGACAAGTTTTGTGCACATCTGTAGAATCAGGGCCATACCAGGGTCATTAGTGAAGTTTTTCTTTGACTTTCTGTGTGCAGGGAGAAGGTTGAGGGAAGCTTAGAGAGCAGAGTTTTATCTTGCATTTAGAAATTATGCAGCTGAGATTTTGTAGAACTTGGAAAATGGAGGAGGTGGTATCTAGAGCGTGGTAGTGAAATACTTCTGTCATATCTACCTCTTCAGGAATCTGGGGGTCAAGAGTGCCCCTCAATTCTACAATACTGCTTCTTCCCCTTTCTGCCTTGAGCAGCTGATTATATAGGCCCACAGCTTGCCTTATAACAAATGGTAGCACTAATGACTCTGTTCTTCATGAATATTTGATCATATGTTGATTTATGTCTACTTTTTTGTTTAAACAAGGGTTATGTTAAACAAAGTAACTTTCCAAAGAAAACCCAGCATAGATGGGCTATTCTGTGGCCTTATGTTAGGTACTTAGTGTTCAGCACAACTTTACTTCTTTTGATGCTTGGTGCTGGTACAAACATAGCTGTTTTACTTTGACAAGTTATAATTTTCCCTTTTATTAGTTTGGTGTTGGTGTGACCACTAAGATCTGTAAAACAGTGATCACTCCTATGAGTTTCCCTGTCCCCTATAATTAGCAAGAATTCAGTTGAATATATTGCATTCACCGATTTAAAAACATAGGAAATGTAGCTTGCAGTGTAATCTGTTTCCCCAATTAATATTGCTAATAAGCAACAGGCACCATGAAAACAATTCAACAATTCTCCCTCCCTTCATTGCTGCCTCATAAGCACAATAGATGTTTCTTCAGGTTCCTCATTAAATGAGCTTTCTGTCTTTGCACCAAATTAATCTGAAAGCCACCAGCTCTAGATTGTGCTATTTTGTCCTGTCTCTGAAGGTGTTTTTTTGGAGATAGGGTTGCAAAAATGAGGCAGAGAGTTTAGCCTGAAGTAAATCCTAACATATTAATTCTGACTCTGGAACTTGGAGTTCTTGCTTTTCCCATCTGCTGGTTTTCACAAGCATTGGTATTTTTGGCTGGTGTTACAGGGTTTGTGTAATTTCTATTAACTGTGTTGAAATAACTTTTGAAGGCTGCAGAAACACTATTTGGAAAGTTATCTTCTTGTTCACACTCCCTGTCCTCCTGTAAAGTGCATAACAGGGGTGGGATTTCTAAGAATTCACTGTAATTCTCCTTTGAGTAATAAATACACGAGTCTAATTTACCAATACCATTCTCTGTCTTGAAAGATCTTTTAGAACACATTGTTCTGAATAATTACTGACAAATAACTTGATTTTATTCTTAAGAAATTGCTTTTTAAATTTATCTTAAAATAATATGGCTGTAAATTTTTTCTCCATATAGTGGATTGGAAACAAAAAAAAATTGTCACAGTAATACTTTAAAGATTTCTGGAAACAACCATCTTTACTATTCTTTTCTTATATAAAGTGTTTTTGTTGTTGCAGAGAAGCATGTACCACTTTCTAAGCTTTATTGATGACACAGTGGGAAACAAAGGAAGGCTAAATGTAGCCATGTTAAAGACCCCAGTGTTCTGGCAGAAATTATATGACTGAGAACAAAAGATCAAATCTGAGTGTCTTGTGGGGTTTACCCACTTGAGGTTACTTTTTCACCCATCTGCAAAAGGGATCTGTGAAGGGTGCTGCAGCTGAGGAAAGGGCATGTGAAAATAGTGTGTTGACTCGGTTTTCTCAGTTTCTCTGATTTTTTTCTTCTGTTTTTAGGCCATTTCTGCACAGCCTGAGATGATTGTTTTTTTCTTTTGTAATGGTTGTTTGGCAAGAGAGGTGTGGGTAAAAGCATACCAGTTGGAGCAGACTCCTAAAAATGTGTGGGAAGTTGCTAGATATGATGTAGATTGTGTAGAGCATGCTGCTGTATTTTTTGTTAGCGATCTGTCATCCTGGGAAGATTCCCTTCCTCCCACCCCCTGAGCTTATGGACATCCACAGCAAGCACAGTGTAGTCTTTTTACTTCCTCATTTTGAAATATATATATAGAGAGAGAGCCACCAAATTAAAGTGCTGTGTAAAATTTCTTTTGATGTTTTGTTTGCTCACTTGTTCCAAAACCAGTTTGAAATAGTAGGTCACTGATACATCTTTAAGTGGTACGTCAAAGAGCTGCTCTTGATTGAGACACCACTTTGTTTTCAAGCACAGCTGAGTAGCATTCAGACGTGTTTCCAAAAAAACCCAACAAGTTGTTTTTCATAGAACTGCATTCACCAGCATTTTTTCACTTGTGAAGCATGAAAATGTGGGTGGCAGAGATAGCTAGGTGTTGTCTTTTGTGATCTGGTGATGTTAAATAAATGTCCTTGTGCAAATATGCTAATGGCTTCCTTGCCTAGATTTTAAAATTGTAGAAGAGTGATCTCTCTAAGACTCTGTCACTGGGAGTTTGATTCTATACCTACTTATTCTTTTATTATAGAATAGTTTGGGTTAGAAGAGACCTGAAAGATCATCTAGTCCAGCCCCTCCTTACCTGTTTGCTATTAGCTTTCCTAGGCCTTAATTGGGAAAGGGAATATCTTGAGAGAAGAAAATTATTTCCTTGAAAATGACTAATTTATTGACTCTTTCTCTTCTAGGAAATGACTTGCAGCTGAGTGAATCTGGAAGCGATAGTGATGACTGAACAAGTTTTTGGCCTTAAATGTATCACCTTTTTTGCTAAATATGTCTTAGCATCTGTTTTGCACTAAGATTAGATTACCAGAGACTGGAATGAATGTCCTCAATTTTGATAATAGACATCCTAATTTTCTACTGACACATCATGTCTATAATACAGCAGCATTGGTATCCTGTCAGTGCTATGGTTATGTGTTTATCTTTCAAAATACTGTATTTACAGTAAAATTGTGTATGATCTGATTTTGATTACTTTTGCCTCAGCCACCTGTTTTACTTGAACTGATTTGTAACAGCTAGTTACTTTATATAAATAGCTATGGAATGGAGAAATTTCTGATATTTATGGAGGCAAGTTTCCTTCCTATAATTTAAATGCTGATCTCACTACTATGACTTGGAGGGAGCGAAAGGGAGAACAACTAAATGAGGTCTGCTGTGTCAGCTACACTTCTTGTTCAGTTCACAGTTCATACCTTTAAGGAAACTGCTGAATAATGTGGTCCACTAGTGCAGTTACAGTTTACCATTGTTCAATACATTGCTGAATTCTTAATTTCATTATATAATGGGACTTTATATTTCTGAGCCTCAAGATTCCTAAGGGAACTTGACTATTCTCTGCCTGTTTTATGTAACTTAAATAGGGCAGTCTTTTTACAACCTTTTTGTATCTAAATTTAGGTAACTGCAGAGACAGCAATGAATTTCCTTCATTTAATTCTGTAATCAGAAAATTTCTTTGTAGAAGTATAAAAGTAATTTAATAAAGCAAATGTTTATCATTTTCATGCATCAGATTCTGGTTTTACTGGTTAAGAATTCAATTTTCTACCTAAAGTAGTCATGCCAGTGAAGGGGTCAGGCAAAGAAATAAAGCAGTGAAATACTAGCTAGTAAAGACTCTTCATTACAAGACTGAAATGTTTGTTGCTTTTGTTACACTAAGTGACCCTTATAAGAGCTTGCCAAAAGTTTATGGTCGTGCAACTGAATGTTTATTATAGATTACGTCCAAATGCCAGTGGGAAGTAATACTATATTAGACAAGAAAAGGTCTTATTTTTTCCACATTTGAAATGATACTTCAAGACCTGAAGAACTGAGGATCAGACTCCAAATTTCATCCTGTAATTTACTACTTAAGAGTTTTGTAACAGTAGCAAATGTCTGTAGGGTGAGTTCTGACAAGATAAGTCTACTCAGTCTTGCACAGAAGTCTCCTTTGCTGGATTGCAGTGATTGGGTCACAGCTCTGTGTCTAAACTGTGAGGATTGAATCCCATATGTCAGCCTGAATGCACAAAGAAAAGACTGCACACTCAGTAAATGTATGCAATGGGTGGTACTAGAGGAGCTTATTCTCTGAATTCTGCTCTATCAACCCAGTGAAATACGGGAAGTTAAATGAAATATGGGAAATGCTGCTTTCCAATGCTTCCACACCTTGTGCTCTTCATCAGGTCACAGCTCGTTAATCTTCTGGCTTCTTCAAGTTGGTATCACAAGAAGCAAAATGTTCTTGGGTTTGTACTCAAAGGTGAACAGGTGTTAGAAAAGGGCCTTGAGGAAGGATGCTATTTGAAACTCTTGAGGGAAAGGGGATTGAGGTCTCTCATAGATCCTAGCTGTTGGTGTGGGAACTCTAGCAGAGTCCCTGGCTCTTGGCATGTGCTGCTGATAAAGTCAGCCAGGGCAGTGTGAGGAGCTAAGATGTTGCTCCTCAGCCCTAAGGAGCAGCCCTGTGTGTTAAATAAAGGAATCTATGATAATGCCGTATCCTGAGCTGAAATGTCTTCTCTTTGCCCTCCCTCTGTCCCCAGTGGTTTATTTGCATCAAAGCCTTCCCTTAGGATGATGCTAATTCCAGCAGAATGCTGCTGTTTTTCCTGGATAACAGGGTATTCAAGGTGTACAGAGTGAGCAGATGTGTGGAAGCACTGACCACACCACAATCTAAATCACACAGAGTATTCATGGATTATAATCACTCTTTCAGTGATAAAACTGTTGAGTGCAATCTGTATATAACTGTGCTCACACAGGTGCTTAAATATAGCTCAGGGAGTAAAGCAGATTTCCAGGGTCCCTGTGTCTCAGGACTGTAACTAAGCCTGTGCTATCTTTGGGATTTGATCTTTGGGTTGAAAGCTTTCTAGGAAGGGAAGAATGATATTGAAACTGTTGTATAGTATGTAGCACAAGTGGTTAGTGGCCAGTCAGGAATTTTGTCAAAAGCACAGTTGTGATAATTCAGGAAAGCTTCCCTTTAAGTAACACAACACAATATAAGATTCTGTAACAGTTCTTGGAAAGATAAGGGGGAAAAGATAACATATAAATGCATTAAAGAATAAAGTTCTGCATGCTATGTATGTGATCAGCTCCCCCCTTATCCATGCAAACATTAGCAGGTGAGCTAAGGAGTTTGTTCAGCCTCCTCTCATGCAGAGGACTCGGCAAGGGTCTCATTTGTGACTTGCAGGAGGCATTTCCACCCCTAAGGCTGGGGCTGTGTGCCCTGAGCAGTGCTAAGCCTCCAGATCTCCGACTGCAGGTTGCTCCCAAATGGCCTGAGTGAGAAGGGGATTGCATTGAGATTTTACAGCAATTTTCTCTTTTTGGAACCTGATTTGAAAATTCTATTCTTCTCCCTTAAAACCAGTTTTATTCATGTGATACCAATTTAATTAGGAAGTATAAAAGCAGTAACATCTCTAAGTTGTTACTGCAGCTCTTATAACCTCTGAGTACCTCTTTCAAAATCTTGAAATATATCTGACTCTATCTTACTTCTTTCAGTTATTTTGTCTTTACATCCAGAGATTTAAAGCATTTGTGTGTATATCTCTAAGCAACAGATACATTTGAATAATATTTTGAGACATTATGTATTTTTTCTGTGACATTATAATGAAGCTATTGTGTATGTTTGGATTTGAAGAACAGCTGCTTATAATTTATATTGATAAATCAAAAATACCTTCCCAATGTAGCTGAAAACTTGAGAATTTTTTAGTCTTCAGTGCTAAGGACCACGGCAGCCACAGTTCACCTGCCCCTTCTCTCTGCATGGCACCTGGTACAAGCACAGTTTGTCTGGTAACTGAGGTTGCAGTATTCAACCCCTGTTAATTCCTGAAATAGGGATTATGTTTACCAATTGTACCTACCCTGCCTGGCAGCTTCCAATTTTTTTAAGAACTCTGTCTTACTCTTGTTTTTCATGAATCCTGCCCTGGGGCATGTGGAGAGGCTGGGGTCATCTCTTCAGGGTAGCTCTGGAACCACTGTATTCCATGATAAACACTGGGATTGCCATATACCAGGGGTTTTCTGAAGGCAGGGCATAATAATTTTTCAGATTAAAGGACTTTACTAAAAGTCACTTCTGTGCTAACAGATATTGTATCACCTTAAGAGCAAAACCACAGTATTTTTAAGAAGAATTATTTGTTGGGTGTTTCTTGACTGATTTCTGGGAAACCAAATATGAACAGATAATCTCAGATAATAGTTTGATTTGGTACTCAAGATATTGACCCACAAAAATCATATCATTTCTGGCCAAATGACAGAAATAAAGAAGCTCAGAGGAAGAAAGAGAAGATAACTTGGGTCATGATGGTTGCTAGGCTGAATGCTTGCAGTACATGTGAATTCCTTCTCTCACCACTTTTTGAGGTCATTCAGCCAACCACATAAGGTGCTAAGGACAGTCTTGATACATATGAGTTTCAGACCAGCTTTTTGAGGACATGTAAAATGAAGAATGAGGCAAAACTGTTTTGAATATTTTCAAAATATATTCCTGCTGCTTTGATGGGTGATGGGAAAATGCAATAAGAAGGTGAAGATGTGCTGAAATGAGGAGAAGTGAGAAATTATAATGTCTTTCACAATTTAGACCTCAAATATTATATAAGCAAATATTATATATCATCCACATCTGAGAGAGGACAGAAAGGCTTCTGTGTCTCAGCTATTACTCTGACCAGTTCAATGAAACTAGAGTAACAGCTTTTCTTAGTGGTTGACTGGGTAGCAGTAGCATCCCAAGGCAGCAGGTCCTTGCTTACCAGATACATGCACAGGAGTGGGCTGAAATAATGGAGGTCTCTAAAGCATCTGTTACTGTGGGGTTTATTTCCTCACTTGCAGATTCTCATGATGGAGAAAAGCTCCTGAAGGGCAGACTCAGAGCTCAAGGCTTGTGTTAGCGTGGAGAACTGCTCAGCTCCAAAGCAGAGATCTCAACTTCATACAGGGCTTGTGTAAAACCAGTGCCACATCTGCTGGGAACAGCAAGGGCTTGGGCTGTAGTTGTTTCTGCGGTTTCCTGTATCCATAGAAGAAATGAGTATGTTCTCAGATTTTTCTTCTCTCAAAAGCAAATCCCTCTGCTGTGGTGAGGAAGGAATGGAGGTTAGAGGCAAAGATGAAGGAGCCTTTCATTCAACAGAGAAGGCTTTGTTGATGTACAACACATACCTGGTGAGTTAGCTGCTGAGACCTCTCTTGACTCGCTTTGAACAGGGGCTCTTGTTACAGAACCTGTTCTCCATCTCTCATCTCCCATATGCTGAGCAGCTTGGCTTGTTCTCGTAAGTGCTTACGCATGACAGAGGATTACTTGCTCCGTCTAAGAGATGAGGCCTTCTTCATGCTGTTATTTAAAGAAAAGTGGAGTGTCTTAAAAAGGTAATTAAAGAAGACCCAACAGCAACCTAAACTCTTCTTTAATATCTTTAGTTTCACTTCCACATGCTGTGTATCTTGTTCTACCAGTTTCAGTGCTCTTGCAAAATAGTTGCACAATGGCTTCCTTTTAGCAGAATTAAACTTGAGCTCACCTAATAGGATGTACCTTTTCTAAGATGTGTTGAATTACCAATAAACTCTGCATACCCCCCTTTTTCCTTGTGCCTTTTTCTTGTTACAACTTTTGGAATAAATACTCATGGACATCCTCATGTACAGCTCCCAGAGAGACATGGGAGCTGGTTGCAGCATGAAAATACCAACTCATCCCTTATCCAATTACCTTTTTTACACCTGAATCTCTGCACATTGGCAATTTATGAAAAGATTTAGGCTTATACCAGAGTTTTGATCCAAGTGTTTATAATAGTATTAAAAGTCTTACACTGTGAAGTGTTCCTAAAAGCTAAGACTGTTTTAAAGGCCAGTGTCTGATTGAGATTACCCTTTCAAATAAAAACATGTTTGTGCCAGTTTGCTGCAATGAGGGCACAACAAACTATTTTGGAATTATCTGTCCTTCAGTGATTCTGCTGGAAATGTTTGCATGCCTTATGATCCTCTCCTAACACAGTGTGGAATAACTTCCACTCCCATGCTGCATGATGATATGGATTTTGGGTTTTTGTTTTCTGGCGTCTTTCTTTTCTTTATTTTTTCCTCTGTGTGAAAGTTGACATTTAGCTAACATTTTATAACTGCTTTTTTAAAGAAATGCTGGTCATCAAAACTGTTTGCCAAATGTGACCTGAATGCATGTGGGGAAAACTCCATGCAGATTATCAGCTACAATTGTGTTACTCCCTTATTTGAGCTCTTTCTCCCCTTACAAGACAGACCTTGCCTAGTAGCCTTCACCAACACAGTATTTGTCAAGGACAGTGATGATCAGTGGCTGTGGCTATGTTTAACTGAGGATGCAAGACCGTTAAGCTATTTAAGAAGTTCTTTCCACAATGACTACATTTTAGAAACTACCACCTGGAAGGAGTGTACTAAGCTTAGTGGGGACTTTTTATCCCCATTAATTTGTAAAACAAACTGACTACTTAAAGATTAGAACCCATCCCTGCCTTTGTACTTTCCATTTAACGCCCTCCTGGTGATGAAACAACAGCTACTCACAGGTGAATAACTGAGGGCCCCAAGAGAGAAACTTGTTAAAATTTTAATGTGTCACCTATGTTTATAATTCTGTAGCGCTGAGCTGAGTGAGCAAAAGAATCTACCATGTTACATCAGAGCCTTTGATCCAAATCACCTCTACTGTGGAAACAATACATGCTCATGCTGCACAAATCTCCCTGAACCCAACAAAAATATATGTGAGATTTTCTGTGCTGTACATGAGAAGGATTTCTGCCAGGTAACTTCAGCTGCTGTTCCGTGGGAGCAGCTCTGTGATGGGAAGCTGACAAACAGGCAGTGTCCATGGGATGTGTGTGATGGCAATGAAGGATTGATCTGATGCTTCCTGGGACTTTGAGAGCAACCCCGAGGCAGGTGCATTTGTTGCTGGAAGTGCTAAGGCTACAAACTGCTCCCTGCGGTGTTATAGCTGTGAGTCTCCTGGGTCTTATCAGCAGCTCACACCACACAGAGACCTCCTGCCTGATAGAGATGCTCAGCTGCAAGAGGCTGCCTTACAGCTGTGTTTTCTTCACCTTGTGCTTCTTTGACAAGAAGGATGGGCTCTACAGATGGTAAATTTGTTTTCCAAGTGAAATGAAAACTGTAATTTCAAGCTTGCTTGCTTTGGCACTTCTCACAGCTTTCCAGTTTACAGGGATACTGGCAGGGTGCTCATCAGGGAGGGAAATAATTTGGTCATCCTGCAATAAGGTAAGGTGACTGTTTCAGGTAGTGCAGTGGCTCAACAGCAGGGATCCTCACTGCTGGACTCTGCTCAGGTGACAAAGCCACACAGTTTCACACCCAATCAGCTGGTTGTTCTACTACAGCATTCCCAGAGCGCCACAAGCCCAGTTCCAGTGGAATCAAGACATTTGGCCTCACAACTTTCTTTTCCACCATGCTAGCATGAGCTTCCCTCCTCCCTTCTCCTGCCACAGAGTATTTATGCCATGAGTCTCTCACTCTACTCTTCATGTAGCTATCCTATATTGTCCAAATTGATGCAAGAGTATTTTACATCATTACTAAGTTTCTTCTGACAAAGGAATGAGGCCCAGGCTTCCTAAAAAGGTGCCAGTTTTGAAGCATAAAGACCATCTTAGAAGGGAGAGAAGCCTTGGGAACTACACCAGGTAGCCCTTTTCCCTCTAAGTTTGAGTTAGTCACACATTCAAGCTCACAGTCCTGTCAGGACATAACCCACCCAGCTGCACAGTCTCCCAGCCTCCAGCACTACTGTCCGTGAGGAAAGAAAAATTCATAGAGTGTAAATGTTTGAGTCACAAACAAAGGGTGGGTGAGTAGGATTAGGTGAGGCTGTGCTGACTAACCTACCCCAGCAACAGGCAAGTATTGCTCCCAATTTGTCCTGAAGGAAATTAATCTGGCTGTGTTAAAGCTCAAGGTAGTGTTGAAAGGTGCAGAAATGTCTTAACTCTGATCCTGGGCCATCCTGCCAAAATTATATCCCAGGCCTTGATCTGTCTGGATTTAGACAGAGACATCACAAAATCAGTGATAAAAAGCAAACCAGGAATATATAATTGTTGCTGTTGCATCTGACAGTCAAACCCCTTGAGGCAGAAACTATTTATGTGTGGCCCAAAATGACTCATTAGGAGCTGTTTCAAACAATTGGTGTCTTCATATTGACAAGGCAAGTCCTGATGAAACTGGCAAGGATACAATTTCAGATTACTTTATACTCTGCTTTGTAAAGCTGTATGCAGGGTTAATGACAGTTTAGTACTAATTCTGTATCTCTGTCAATTTGCAGAGAGACATTTGTCTGACTAGAACCTTGTTCCTGCTTTTAACATTTCTAATTCTTGAACAACAAAACAACTGGAAATTAGAGCACTGCTTTCTCAAATTACTTTATCTGGGCTTTCAGAATATGATACAATTAAGTATTTAATTGTGAGGCCCTGTATGGACAGTGTAAAATTTATGTATCCCCAACCACAGTGCAGCCTCCCCCAGACTAGAGTGATGGCTGTGTGCTAGGAACCAGCAGTGCCAAAATATCTCCTTGGAGTAGCAGGCTGACACGGGGCTGGTGTCAGGCAGATGGTCAGGGCACCTTTAGCAGTAAAGCAGCTTACCTGTTCAGTCACGCTAACAAACAGATGCAGAAATACAAAAGTGTGGCTTCTTATCACAGGCAACACATGTGAGCAGGGTCTGAGACCTGGCTGCTTTGAACTTCCAGGAATTAGCTGGTAATGCATTAGCTGTGTTAAGATAAACTCCTGTGTCGGCAAGGCCTGCTGTTAACTCTCCTTTGTGTGTGTATGTGTGTGTGTGTGCTGAGATACAGATAACTCTGAAGAAAGAGCATTTGGTGCTGTAGGTTCTGGTCTCAGCTTCAGCAAGATAAAGACAGCTCTTACGCAGCAATTGTTCAGTGAAGGCCACTTGTTTAGTGCAAGAAAGAAATGGTTGATAAATTTCATTTTTCATTTACAATGGATTTAAATTCCCTTGTGTACGAACATGGATTTTAAATTCTGACCATTATTTAAATAATTTTTAAAATTCTGACTTCCATCTGATTAAAATGACAACTTGAATTTGCAAATATCCAAGCGGCTTTCTTCAGGGCATGAAAAAGTAATTTCCAGGAGGATTCAATAAATGCACAATGACATCTGCAGTCCCTGTTCTCAGCTTATTTTGAATGACTGGTGTGGTTTGGTCTTTCTGTGCTTCTTTCTTCTACTGATGACCAGCAGGACCATTCAACCCTATGTACTAGCACAGCTGGACTGTCAGTGGGAAGAGAATAAAGGCCCTGGGAGCATCCCTTCTCCTGGAGGTTTTGGTGCTTGGACATGGGTTGAGCTAGAGCTACTCCCCAGATTTTCTTTTTTTTTTTTTTTAGTTGCTATTAGAGGACACCCCAATTGGTAAATGTCCTTGTATTTCATGTGCTTGTAGGTTTCCAAAAGCCTAAACTTGGCATGCTGAATAGTTCGATCTATTTGAGCAGACTGACCCCCAAGTTTGGTTTGTACCCTCTCTAGGCAAACCTTTGTTTAAGCTTCAGTTCCTCCAGACACAGAGTCTTCCAGGAACTTGTCTTTTCCCAAAGAGCTATAGTCAAATACTGGTGACAGACATATATAACTTTCCTTAAAACTGGTGTTTCAGCATGTGGCATTGGGAGAGCAGTTTGTGGCATTTGTGTGCAAGACAAGAGATGGTGCTGTGTTCGGGAATAGCTTGACTCCCTGGACTTGTGGTTTACAAGGAAATCTGAAGCTATTTGGTCTGGGGCCTCTTCCCACAATTTTCTCAAATCTGTTATTTTTACATGCTGCATGCTTTTTTTTGGTGCAGCCACAGTTTGCCAAGGAAGACAGACCATTTTTCCACAGCCTCAGACTGAGAGTGGACAGAACCTCTGGGGTTTGGGATGGGAAGCAGCCCCATCAATTAGAACTCGGGGAGCCCAGCAGGTTTCTCATGTTAGTCCATGGAGCAACACCTTTTATAATGGATTTCTTAATAATTTCCTGGGTGCTACCAGATCTTCTAACCAAGACACTGAGAACTGGGCACTAGAATAGGACTGCTGGCAGTGACAGAAAAAAGAAAGACAGGTAAGAGTGGAGGTTTTTGAAACGTTTTCCCTTGGGGAACTATGGCAACAGTTGTACAAACACTCACAGCAGCTGCAGGTGCTCTATGCGGTGGGCTCAATTCCCTGCCAGATCATACTGAGCCATGACTGTAAGCTTTGCTACCCTGCTTCTCCCCAATTCCTACTCAAGGACGTTCTCCTGCATTGCTCCTCCAGTGGGGATAACAAGCCTTAGCACTCAGGGCCAGGTGCCAGACTCAGGACTTGCCCAAAATTTTGTTGTATTTGAAGAATGCCATGTTTGGGATCTCCAACTCCCTTTTTAAAAGCACTCCTGATGTTTCTGTTCATATTGTAATGTTGTTTGCCATTGCTGAGAAATTAGACCTTGATATTGATTTACACATGTATGTCTACACATGGGTGAGATGACAGTAAATAGTTCCTGAAGGGAATTATTTCCTTCCTCAGTTCCACCAGAGATTGCCATGGGTCCCAAGGACTGCCTTTCCAACAGAAGCTTTGAAAGAAAAACATCTTCAAAACAAACAGATGTAAAAATCCCTAACTTTAGCCTACAGAGAAAGAGGCTCCTGGGGGACCTTCTTGCTCTCTGCAAACAGCCTGAAGAGAGGTTGTAACCAGGTGGGGGTTGGTTTCTTCTCTCAAGTAAGAAGTGACAGGACGAGAGGAAATGGCCCTGTGTTGTGCCAGGGGAGGTTTAGGTTGGATACTGGGAACAATTTCTTCACTGAAAGGGTGGTCAGTCATTGGAACAGGCTGCCCAGAAAAGTGGTGAAATCATCATCCGTGGAAGTGTTCAAAAGGTATGTGGATGTGGCATTTTGGGACGTGATTCAGTGGTGCTGGGTTAACAGCTGGACTCAGTGACCTTAAAAGTATTTTCCAACCTTAACGGTTCTATGATTTTACTCTACATTTTTGTTGCTTGTAAGAGGAAAATTTCTCCTGCAATTCCCAAGATCTGCTTCAAGCACCTAATCCCACTGTCACCCTCACTGAACTCCTGACACAGCCTGACAGCACCAGGCTGGCACTAAGGCAGTTTTTCAATGGCTCAGCAGCCATTTAAAGGTTTGTAGTGAAGACTGATGAGAATGGCAGGGAAAGTGCTGAGAGCCCGGCCCAGAGCAAAGATAAGCACCCCCCTGGCCACAGGTCCTGGGGCCCTGGGCTGCTCCCTGTGGGTGCTCCAAAACTTCAGCAGCAAATGTCCGGGTCTCCTCAGGCCTCTGTTAAACCCTGCCCGCTGCAGGCTGCCCTGACAAAACCTGCTGTTTCCCTGCCAGGGTGACCCCATACACTCCCGTTCCCGAGCCCCGTGTTCCCGTGGCACGGCAGCCTGCTCTGGACGTTCCCGTCCCCCGGAGGCCGGGGACAGGCCGGGGACAGGGCGGATTTCCCGGTACCAGAGCTCCACGGCCCGCAGGTGCCGGCGGCAGGGCAGCCATGGCCGAGGGCCCGGCGCCATCTCCTGGGCACGGCTGAGGGGCCACAGCCGCGCTGGGAAACACCCGCACCGTGGCTGACGGGGCACAGCCAAGGTCAAGGAGCAACCAGATTCCCTCAGCCTAGGAGCCCCGCCGGCCTGCCAGCAGCTTGGAGGAGAGGCGGGCACTCAGAAAACCCTTCAGTGTTGTTCTATGTTTTCTACCTGTGCTCCCTTTCCCTTCCTCGCTTGGTAATGTGAACTTTTGTCCCTTCCAGACTGGTGTTTCCCAAACCGCTCAGCTCGGAGCAGAGCCCAGCCTGGTCCCAGGTGCTTTGCCAGCTATGGAAGAAGGCGCTGAGGCCCGACTGCCAGCTCTGGCATGGGGAGTGCTTCACATGGGACACGGCACACAGCGTGTGCCATGCAGGCCTCTTGGCCTCTGGAGTCCTTGGGCTTGTTCTGCCTAGCAGAATGCTAACTCTGAGAACACGGGAGAGAAGATGTACTAATCTCATTGGTGTTGGGAAGCCATGGGAAGGGTGCTTTTCCTGGGCGAAGATGGAGGGATGTGCTGAGCCAGCGCATCGCCCCAGCAGACGCGTTCTGAGGGCTGGGTGCGTACCCAGAGCCTGCCCCGAGCAGGAGCCAGAGCAGGCAGAGCTGCACTCCTCCTGCTCCCTGCTTCCAGGCAGGATTGGGCTCGAGCCAGAGCAGGCAGAGCTGCACTCCTCCTGCTCCCTGCTTCCAGGCAGGATTGGGTTTGTGCCAGGCAGGTCAGAGCTTGGGACTAGTGGGACCTGCGCCCATCTCTGCAGTCATGCCCACAGAGTCTGTGGAGGTGTTCAGTAGGGATCTTCTTATTTGCACTTAAAAGCCTCCTGAATTCAGTGTCTCTCAAGGAGGGCATAATGCTCAGTCATTGCTAAGCATTGACTAAAGGTGGGTTTCTGGGGACCGGGGTTTAGCAATCATGCTGAGATTTCACAGCGCGGTAGTAAAGAGGTTTCACAGAGCAAGAGGCATAGGGCACTGCATCCTTGTTCCCTTATTTTACTCAGCGTCACCATCAAGAGGTTTTCATGGTTGTTATCTGATGGATTACAAATAAATCTCATCCATACATACTTGCCCTGAGAACTTCTATTTTGCATGGAAGGAGATGGTCTGCAATGGGCGGGGCCACCAAGTAACCAGTGAGAAATGGGAGATTTACACAAGTGAATTGCATTTCCTGGCTAATATACACTGCTGAAGAAAATCTGGCCTAGATAAGCTTCGGGTATGCTACTGTGGGAATGCATAATGAATATCATGGAGTCACTGCCTCTGTGCCTTTGGAAGGGACTAACACTTCCCATCCCACCTTTCTGCCATCTTCCTAGACTGCAAGCCCTCTGCTCTCTCTCTCACTAGGTGCAGAGATGACATCTTGCACTATACAGTTGTTGTATCTGGTGCTTTTAGGCATCAGAGAGCATTTCTGATAATGATTATTCCTCGCAGAAACCCCTGTGGTAGTGCTTCTGTTGAAAAACAGGAAACTGTAGAAATAAATCTCTTCCTCTCTGGGGTGTTTTGTGGTTCAAGAAGAGTTGCAGTGCAAGGGACCACTTTTGCCTTGCCATTGGCTTGGTGTGACTGTAGGCAAGTAATTTCTTCTCTCTGGAGTAACTTCATGTCTCTGAAAGTCTGAGAAGCCTGTTTCTGACATGAAAAATTGGGTGTGGAATCACTTGTGTAGCAGTAAAAGAGTGTTTTGTTCTTGTTCCATTGTCTTTTGTTATTTACAGCATCAAAGAAGAAAGTGGTGGAGGTGATTAGCATCGGTGGAGATGCCTTTTGAGGAATATGAATTCAATGAAAAATACAGTTTTGCAGGATAAAATTATTTATGAGTCTGGGTTGAGTTCAGTGAATTGTTTTGTGTGGTACTTGTTCTAAATAGAGAGAAAAAAAGATAAAAGAACAGATATACACACACACGGACCTTTTTTAGGGAAAAAGGCCGATTTTATTGAATGGAGAGTTTATATTTAAAGTTTGTTCCGATAGTCAGAACAGAATAGTAAATTCATTGGTTCATTGGGATAAACATTCAGGAAGACATGTTTCAGGATGTATCCCATGGGAAAGACTCCAGGTGTTCATTTTTTGTTATGAATTTAATTTTGTTTTTTACTTATTTTTTACTGGATTTTAACTTGTTTTTTACTATATTATTATTTTGGGAAACTTCTTTCTTGTTTGCAGTTTTAACTGCTTATCAGCTTGAGAAACAGAGAGAGCTCAAACTTGGGAGAAATAATTTTCCAAGCTAGCTCGCTAAATGTCCCTCTCCAGAGTTTTGGGCAAAAAATGAAGACAGAACTTTTTCAGGGAAGGTTTTTTTCTGAGAGCCTTAGAATAAATACATTTAATGGAAAGTAATGTTTGTTTAAATCACTACAATTTCTAGAGAGGAAAATGGGACCTGTAGTGTGGCCTGGATGAGGGAAGGGCTCAGAGTTCACTGAAAAAAAAGCCTTGAACTCTCTGAGGTCAGACTAACTTATGGGTTATGATAATTTCTTTTCTCAGCCATCATTCAAAGCTCCATCTCCTCATCCTGATAAATCTGGACTGATGACACGACTCCCTGACACTTTTCTTATCTCAGAGTTACAGTTTACTGTTGCTCCCACCTGCAGAAATAATTTGCCTCTTACCTCAGTGAAGAACATAGTGGAGTGATAGCAATTTCCATAGAACTGTTTGAAACTGATGGCTGTATCCTGCAGATGGGCTTTAGGATACAGAGAGAGCCCCCAGAAGGGGCTGCCTTCCTTTCCTCATTGAGAAGGAAGTGCTCAGCGTCATCCTCTATATACCTCTGACACACAGCTTTGTGTAACTCCAGGACACTGGAAGGGAGCCCTGCTTTCGGAGACAAGCACTGCCAGACTCAAACTGTTTTCACTTGTGTTGTGTCCCTGCTGTGTTCTAATCTGTTTGAACTGCAGATAGATTGTCTTATGGGGAAAAGCTCCTAACAGACAAACCCTGTCTATCCGTTAGTTTGGTAACGAGCCCTAAAGTCCTGAAGGATGAGAGAGAAACTGCTGCAGCTATACCCCGAGATTTGGTGGTGACTGTGAGGTCTTTATATTGGGAAGCACAGCTTTTTTTAAAATTTTTTTTTTTCTTCCCTTTGAAACTGAGGGAGTGGACTATAGTTGTTTATGTTTGAATGTGCTGATGGGGAAATTGAGGTGTCCTTCTGTAAGCACTTGATTAGTAAGGGTTAGGAGCGATAAAATATCTGGAAGACATGTATAACATCATCTTAAAAGCCTGGCTTATCCATCAAATGTGGACGTCAGTGAAGAAGCATTCTCTCCTACGTGCTGGATGACATCCCGTGTGTCCCTGATGCAGCAGTGACTCGGGATGAGTCACTACCTGAGCTCTGCAGGTAGGACAGCCCGTGAGTGACGCCGCTGCAGCAGTGGGCAGACACGAGGCTCGCGTAGCACACGCCAGTCCCCGGACTGGCCAGGCAGTGGCACTGAAAGCAAAGCTAAAGCCCGGCCGCCAGCCCTAGCAAGGTGTGCGCTGGCGCACGGCAGGTGCACGGCAAGCTCTCGTGCTGGGAGGGTGGAGCGGGGATATGGAAGGAACGTCAGCTGCAGTTTGCAGAGCACAGGGAACGTTCTCCGTCCCTTGCCACTTGGCAGTTTGCTCTGTTAGCCCAAGTGCTCACACTGTGCTTCTGCACTCCAGCTGGCTTCCTGGGGCTGTAATTCACCGGGGCTGTCACCAGAGGAAAGCGAGGGTCTTCATTGCTTGCTCAGTTTGCCCTGCAGAAAGACGGAGACTTCAACTTTGCCTTCTGCAAGAGAGGTGTATTTTCAGGCTTCTTTTTATTCTGCCTCATCTGTCCCATGAATGAGATGCTGACTTGCTTCTTGAGTGTATCTGCAGAGTGCCTGGGTGCAGAGAGAAGCTAGAGGCTGAAGTGTTGTAAAAAGCACTGAAAAGAGGGGAGTGTCTGCGTGGCAAAGGTTCTCACTGTAGCTAGTGACAAAGGCAAAGATTTCCTATTGATTTTCTAAATTGCAGAGCAGGCACAATGCAACAAATGGTTTTGAGCTGTTGTACTTGAAATGACTGAAAATATTTTGATGAAATAATTTTGTTCAGAAAACACTTCTCAAAAGGGGAGTGATTTTGATTAAACTCTTCTTGGATCAAGGACATAGAGAGAAATGATTGAATGCTCTATTGCAGTGCAGATCATGGGAGTTAACAGGACAGCAGGAGCTGAGAGAGAATGCTGAATGTGAGTTTGGATGAATGCATCTCAATTTTGTGTACCAGGCTGGGTTTTTTGAGTCAAGTTTTTATCGATTCATCCTATTGAAACAGTTCCACTTTGTAGAAGAGAAATATTCACTAGCCCTGAGGAAGCTGGGTTCAAGTCACTGTTTGGTTGAAGCTGTGATGTTTATGCAGTGTGAAGAAGCTCCAGCAGCAGAGATGGTGGCATGCCAAGTAGCCTGCTTGGAGGAGACCTGCTGAAAAGTCAGCCTGGACTTGAAGAGTCTCACTCTCTCCCAGCTGATAGTCCTTACCACTGGAGTACACGTGCATTTCTTTCAGAAATTATTTGAGTGGCTTTGTTTTTATTTTAAAATGGGATTTTTCAAAGTTGCAAAAATCTCTGTTGGGTTGGTAACCCGTTTTCTACCCAATAGTTGTTTCAATAGAAGAGCTACGGGAATAAAATGCAGGATTTACTGTGCAGTGTGTTCATATCTGTGCAGTATCTAATGGAATAGGACAATTAAACTCCAACTCAATAGGTTTCTCTAGTTTCTAGATAAATTCTAAATTTGGAACATTGCCCAGAAGGCTTGCTAGAAGTCTTTGAAAATATATGAACATAAATTTCCTTTCAAACTGTATTAGGTATTATCTGTGAAATAACCAGGTGGGCACAGAGCAAGCTGAACCCCTGACATTCTGAAATGAAAAAGTCTCTCTGGGTGAATCTGAATTAAAATAACCCCACTGGATGGGCAGGCTCCCCTTCTGCTTTGGCTTTGCAGATTGAACACTGTGAAAACAAACAATCTCTTCAACCTTGTGCTGTGTTTCAGAGCATCATCTGCCTTGTTCTTGTACAGTATCTCCTTCACTGTTACTATAGCTATCCCCCTCCCATGTGTAGGGACAGAAAGGGTGATGGGCCAGTGCAGATATACTGTGGCTTGCCAGCTGACTCCACTGTGCCCCAGACTGTCTGAGTTCATATGCAGTGTTGTTCAGGTTGTTCTTAGCAATGTGAGATTACCATTTGCTTGGCCACCTTTGGTTGCCTTTAAATGCTGTTCTTTCCTCAAAGTGTCTTTAAGGAAAGCAGTTACTGCAACTTGACTTCCTCTGGTTTTCCAGCCTCTGAACAAGAAATCGATTTTGCCTGGTGTGTTTGGCCTGTAAATGAGCAGAGGAATCACAGGAGTTTCAGTTAGCAGTGGTCTGCACTCTGCATCTACTACGTCTGCAGCAGTGATAGACTGTTCTGTGCAAACAGACCTCAAACGAGCCTCTTATTTGGCCTGTGAGGTCCTGTGTCCATGTGTAAGCAGCATGTAGAGAGTCCCTAAGACAGGAAGGGATGGAACCAAAGGGACTCAGTCTGTCCTAAAATACAAGTCAAACCTGCTTGGGATGCAGAATGCAATTTTTCTTTCACTTCTAGCTCCACGCCACTTGCCAGGTAGGAAGGTTCAGGCAAAAAAACCTTAGCTCCTGGCAGTCGCAGCCTGGCTGCCTGTGCCTTACATCAGCATTCCCCTCACCTAACAGGTATATTGCTTTCCTCCTCTGCTGTCTGTCTCTGATTGATGCTGTCATTTGTGTATTGAGACAACCAGAGCTTATAAATCCTTCCAAATACCCTGTTATTAAAAAGGGATCTCACCTTCAGCTTCAGGGTGGTGAGAAGGGCTCATTATGCTTCTGTTTGTTAGCTGTGCTTGTGCAGGAAGTGTCTCTTGAGGCTGGAGATGGCACTTGGGTGTGTGGAGTGGGTAGCTGTGTGTGTCAAAAGGCATCTCGAGGGCAGGCAGAGGTTTCAAAGGCAGCAGCCTGCAGAAATTGAGATATTTGTGCCTGCACTACGAGGGCTGACAGTGTAGAGACAGGCATTTGTGACTTGTGAGTGACTGTTCACTGCAGAACAGTTCAGAGTGATGGCAGCAGCCCAAGGACCCTTTGTTGTTGCTCCTTTCCTGTGGCTGAGGGTGAAGATGGATGTAAAACCAGAGGCCAAACTTAGCAGGTTCTAAGTCTGCATCACAGAGCCTGTTTGCAGGGCCAGAAACAGTCAGAATGAGCAAGGCAGGCACTGTTATAAACCAATGAGAAGCTCCTCATCCTGCTCCCTCCTGTGTCTTAGGGGCTTTGCTTCTGTAGGGGAGGGCAGGTGTGGACCAGCCATATACCAAATCTCACTTACAGGCTGGAATGCAAAGATACTTGTGAGAAGAATCATCCATGTACAGATTTAGCAGTATTCACTATCTACTTCATGTCACTGCCAAAAAAACCCATAAAGTTGAGGCAAATGTCTATCTCTGTGCTCAGGTGGATTGAGTTTTCCTGCATTCTGAAGGTTTCTTCCCCATTTTATTATTTTGCCTCAGGCAGAAGGGTCTGTTTTATGGTCAGTGCGCTAACTATCATAACTTTGTCAGGCTGACACATCAGTATGGTGCCAATCATGGTGATAGAGACCCTGGGACCACTTCATCACAGCAGCTTCACTCCAAGGCTCCTTTTAATCTTTCCTAATAAAATTTAAATGACAGTAGCTGTTCCAGTCATGAACCAAGAAAAACCTCTAGCATTATCTCCTCCATTTTTTTTTTCCTGGTGTTGGGTTCTCTCTTTTATCGTGACTAATTTATATGAGAACTAACATCTTCCTGAGATGGCTATGTGAGTCTGAAACAAGCGGCACTTCTTTTTAGTGACTCTCTTCTCAGCAGATAGGATTTTTCCAGAAAGATGTGGAAAATTGTATAGTTGGGCCTTTGCCATCTTCATCGTAATCCAGGCTGAGGTTCCTGAGGCTTATGGGTGGTTTTGACCAGGAGCTGTTATTGAGCTTGGATAGGTATTTGCTGAAGGTTTTTCTAATCAGCCATGAGAGATCTGACCCACTGGTGATGCTGAGGTGGTGCTGTCACTCCCACATTAAATGAGGTGAGCCAATTCTCCTCATATGCTTCCACTTTTCTCCTCTCTCAAGCAGAAGATGATAGAATGAGAAGTTTAATAAAACTGCACAACCTTTTTTCTGTAAGCAAGAGTGGCATTAAATGGCCCGCCCCACTGGGAAATAAGCCTGGTACTTGGAAGGAGAGGTAGAGTGGTTTTTAGCAGATTTTTGGATCCTGTAGGATGCACAGTCCACAGACTTGGACCAGCCCCTGAGAGAAAAAAAAAATTGGCACTAAAAATCAAGCCACAGAAGACAGTCTCAGCCTTTCTAAAGTGCAAGGGGTCAGGGAGCTGTTTGGAAATCCTGTGGCTTGAACCTCTGTTTGAGCTGTTTCTAGCACTGAACAGAGTGGGATTGGAGCAATAATTTTGATTATGCCCATGTCTTTTGCTTATTTTTCATTTAACCTGCTGATGGCCTATGTCTTGTATTGCTTTTCAGATCTGCTGAGAGTAACTGCTCATGACTGCATTAGTGAGAATGGATGTTTATGACTGATCCCTTGGTGGTTGCAAAACCCATCATGCTTCATCAAAACATAACACTCAGTGTGGTTCAAGTAAGTGTTTTATTTTGGTCTGTTCCTCAATCTGTTTCTGGCAGAAAGCTGGAGAATAACCAGAATCACTGAGGCTCTCAGAATCTTGGTGGGAAGGAGGAAGGATGCTGATGTGTGTGGGGGTCTCAGTCTGGTGGGGTGGATGCTGCCCCAGTCCAAACACCCCATGAGCGATGAGATCATGTGCTGGGGTTGTATGCTGTGGGAGGGGAAATATAGGGTTGCTGGGCCAGATTCCAAGAATTGCTATGTTCCCTCCATGCCATTCATAGGCCATGAAGCTGGAGGGAAGGCAGGTGACTGCACTGGTAATGTGAAATCCAAGTGCTGTGGCAAAGAGGTGGGAGATGGGGACTGGTGTCATTACTCATTTCTCTTAACCTGTCATCCAGTGGATTTTCACTGGTCTAGTATGGGGAAGACCTGCTCCAGGTCCTGCACCAGCACAGACCTCCTCTTTGACATCAAGAGTTTTTCTTCCTTTCTTTTAGCAATTGGCCTAGTCTCACATGTAAAGAAAATGTCAGTGAATTTATTCAAGGTATCTTCCATCTCCTTTCTGTATGCACACCAGGGAAGGTGATATCTGGTGCCTTATTAATTCTGCAGTGGTGAAATGTCACTGACTCTGTGGCACAAGCAGGCCTTGATTTACCTGAGTATAATAGGGATCAGACCGGGATCCTCAGACTTCAGCATCAAAGGCCTGCAGAGCTGGATTACACTTTCTTCCCTGGTGATGGAAATGAAGTCCTGGGGGGAAATGAGTTGTTTGGTCTCATCTGAATTCCTTCTGCAGTAGTGTTGCCTTCAAAAACTCTAACTGGCAGTCAGTGCCTCTCTTCTTGGCAGTCTTAGTGGGAAAAACAAGGAATTAGTGATCTGGGAACAACATTTTTGGCATTTTCTCAGCCATCCATGTTATCTCATTTAACTAAAAGAGGGTTTGTTACCAGGAACATCTGTGGTGTCTGGGTGGAGGATGAGAGAGCATTTGGGAGACACACTGTGCATCCCAACCTCTGTCACTTTCTGGAGCCAATCCCCAACAGACTGCCTTTGAAGGAGATGATATCTTTTGTTTAAGTTTCCTATCTTTATTCAATATCCATGTCCTTCCATCAGCCTACACCTTTCTGCATGACTGTTTGGCCTGTACCCACTGGCATCATTGTCCTCTTGTGCTGATATCTTGCCAGCATGCCTTGCTTGAGATCTGGCCCTTTTAGCATGTTCTGGGAGACTTGACCTTCAAAGACTTCTGGCCAAACTGTATCTGTCTCAAGACCTTGGATGTTACAAGGCATTATCAGCTCTTTCTCTCCTAAATTTCTTCCAATTGGCTCATTCAGGAAATGCTGCCTAGACACATATTTGCTTTGCTGACTGTTTTCAGTACTTCTCAAGTTTTAGAAGTTGTGGGGGAAAGTGAGCTAAGCTCGTATGTCTAATGGATCCTAACATGAAGGTAGGTATCCTGATCCTTTGGCCTATGGAAGTTGTTTTTGTAGTAAGATGAGAGTTCTGGCTGCTGCTTTTGCAGGAGATGACTGTGAAGACCATGTACATGGGTGCTTGGTGGCTGGAGAGGCCTTGGCTGCTTCTTCCCTTGTGTGTCAGTAGTTCTCACCTATTTCCTATTACAATGGTGTTCTTGGGTACTATTTATCATCACTTCCCTTCTGTAAGAATGTTTTGTTTTAAATTACAGCAGAAACCAAGAAATTATAGGAAAATTGGCATAGTTTCTATTTTTCCTCTTTCATATACATGTTCTCCTTTGGCATATGTACTTGCCCCATTCTAAAAACCCCTAAGGGTTGTCTCCCCAGGGACCACCTTGTTCCCATTGAGGCAGAACCAAAGCACACATGTCATATAGATGTCTGGAAGCAGTCTGAGTAGTTCAGGGGCTGTTTTCAGGGTAGATGCATTTTACAAGATATTTTACAAGATGCCTAGAGTTTGCTACATACTAAAGCCATGCAGAGACACTTTCTTGAGTCTATTGCTTTTGGTGGATCTCTAAAGAACATCATAAATGGTCAGTTTTGGAGTCAAACAGACCCCTAGGGGGTAACTGAGGCTCAAAGAGATACAATAACTCTGACAACACCTTTTAAACCCATTTTCTTTTCTATTACATTTTAAATCCTGTACCCCTGTGCATTTTTTTGCCATGTGCAGTTTCTAGCAGAGCACACAAAACTCTGTTTATAGTGGACTTGAGTGAATTATTACCTGTGAAGCTTGCAGTCAAGGTAGTGGGTTATAATACTAATTAAGGCAAATGTCACAGCAAGAGCATGCTGACGTTGTCAGAATTAATGGCCCAGAGCATTACTACTTAGCACACCTTTCGAAGTTAATGGAATCGTATTAATTGGGATCTTGGAGGGACTGAGGGACACATAGTACATCACTCCTGAGCAGCATCTCTGTTATTACATTAAAGCTGGAATAGCATCCAAGATCTTCGTGCCTTTTGGGCCCCTTTTGCACAACCATTTCACAAGTGGGTGGCTCTGATAAGGCCCAGGGGAAGGTTGTTTGGTTCTAGGGTAAGAGGTGAAAAAATCTGTTCCTGCTGTGGTTGCAGAGAATCACTGTGCCTCCAGAAACCAGTGCTGAGGACTGCCAAAATGCCTCTGGCACAATACTGAAGGGACAAGGAGATGTGTTCAAAAATACTATGTACCCTTGTCCCTGAGTCTGATTCTGCAAAATCATCTCCCCTCCACAGTGCTTGTTCCAATGGGCACAGCCCATGGTAGTGGTGCAAGACACAATGTCAGGCACTAAAACAAAAGTGTCTGTCAGCAATTCCGAGTTCTTTTGGATATTAGTCAGTTGTGGTAGCGGTAGCACCGAGACCAGCGCAATGCATGGTTAGACCTAATGCCAACTAAATTCTACTTTTGAAATAGGAAACAGCAAATCATGGAGGGCGTTTGCTTTCTTTGGGAAAAAAAAAAACAAGACAAAAAATAAACAAAAAACATGAGAAGCTGATATTTACAGAAAACCAAAACTCAAAACTTTTAATATAGTGCTATGAGCAGATGAGGAAAAAGAAAAAAACCCAAGTTTTCTACTGAGGATTTTGATTCTAAAGCAGAATGTTCTCATTTTCGTCCAAGTTTTCCACATGGGAGAAATAATTTTTAAGCATCTTTCATATAAAGTAATTAACCATAGATGAGAAATGGATGATTTCAGAAGAAAAGGAACACGTGCTATCTTTAGATAATGGTATTAAATCCATTGTGCACTGGAATGGAAGCTTTTATGGTACTGTAGATTTTCTGTGCCATTTTATCCTTCTTGAGTTTAGATTTTAAAGAAATTACTTAATTTTAAGTTTTTTTTTAATTTTTACAGAAATTTATTTTTAAAGAAATCTCTTGGCTCTGATAAAACTTTTTTTTTTTCTGTATTAACAAGATTACAATTATTAATTGTCCTTTACAATGTTACTGGTATATAGGTTTGTGATTACTATTGACTAAATTTGTAGGGTTTCACATTCTCTCCTGGGTTAGCATAGGGGAAACATTCATATTTGCTAGAAACGGTGATGATTTGATGTCAGCTCTGTCACCCACTGCATGGAAGTGGAAGCAACAGTGTGTTTGAGCCAGTGCTGCTCAGATGGGAAGATTCCTTTCAGCTCCAACCTCAGAGGCTTGACTGCAGTATCTATCCAGAGCTCATCCCATATAGTGCTGGTCAGCTGAGCAGAAGCTGTAATAGATGAGCTCTAAATCTGTTGCAGGCTTCCTGCATGATGTTGGACACACCTCAGCCTCAGCTGCTGGGTCTGCTGTGCAGCCTGTAAGTGGCTGCAAAGGAGGGCAGGGCTTGCCAGCAACAGCCCTTCTGCTTAGGGAACTTTCTCTCAGGGCTTGTTACCCTGACCTGAGGCTGCAGAACTGCTTTGCTCCCAAGCAAGCGCAAAGCACTCCTGGCTGCTTAAATCTGTTGCAGTTCTGTTTGAACTGAAAGATTCTTCTGTTCCTCAGTGAAGTGTGTTGTAAAACAGTGACATTTGTTAAATGGAGAACACGTAGGGCAAGGACTCCATCAGCTCTGAGGAGACAGTGAGTAATGATCTCTTAATATCTGAGAGCTTTAAAGCTACTATAATATTCTTCAAAGTCAGGGTAGTGTGGTAGGGCCCTGCACAGCTATCCTGTGTTCCGGGGCAGGTCACCACTGAGCATGCAGCCAGACACTGTTCTTGAGCATTCCCTCTGCAGAGGGAAGCAATCGTTGCTGTGCAATGTGCATCACAGCCCAGACAGATTTATTATTTACTTACGAGCATTCCTGTAGCACCCATCACTCAGCTGGTTACCTGTGTCTGCCAGACATTGCTTTGCACTTGGAGTGGTGTCTGCTCTGCCCTCTTCCTGACATGAATCAATGTACTAAGTCTCAGTGCATTTGGGAAGGAGGTAAAAGTTGCACAGATGTCACCACAAAAGGAGGAATGGAAGAGAAGGTCATGTCTGTGATCCAATAGGAACCTGTGGTACAGTTGGACGTGTGTCTTGCTGTTTTGGATCCCTCAGACTTGTGATGCCAGTGATCTCTGTCTGGTTCCATGGCTTTGTCTTACCCCTGGGGCAAGGTCATGGCTCTGCAGAGCTCAGGAAAAAAGACAGGGAAATAACTTCATTTAGACTGACTGTCTCTTCCCCTCTTGTGTTGATCTCTTGAGCTCTCCTGGGCACATACAGAACCTGCAAAGGCTCCCTTTTAGCCACCATGACCTCTGCTGCCACACAGCACAAGGCTGAACTGATCCTTGTCTGTCACATGAAGATACACATTTATGCTATTTGAAACTTGGCCAAATAACAACTAAGTGGTAATGAACTGTGTGTTTTTGGCTTCAGAGTCTCTGGGACAAAGGGATGGAAGCAGAGAGACGATTTATATCCTCAAGTCTGTTATTTACAAGCAGTCATGCTCCTCATCTTTCTACAGACAAATGGAAGGAGTTGTAAATTTGCCATATACAGTCCCTTGAGCTAATGCTTATGGGAAATATAATTTAAAACATTAATTTGTCCTGGAGAACTGAGCCTGAACCGCACTGCCATGGAAATAGGTACAAAACCCAGGAACAGGTGGATGCACTCCATACCATCCTTAGTATAAAGAATTTGATCTCCATATAGACACAACAGAATAAGCAGGAAGGAAATTAGGTCTCCCGAGTGGCAATTCACCTTATTAACCACTGCAACAGATGACTAGTTAAGGACTAATTAAGGGCTAACTGAGGGTCAGGAGAAGTGAAGCAGCTACCAAACAGCATGACAGTATTGGGCATTCATTTCCTAACAGATCACATAAATCTGAAAGTGTACTCCCTACTTTTAATAAGCATGAAACTACTCACATTTTGGAATTAATCTGAAAAACAGTTATGCCTTGTTTCTAAAGAAATATCTTGTGTATATGTCTGTGGGAATACAAGCATCACATGAGATAAGTCCAATGTGTGTGTCAGGATCAGGCCTTGGAATTTTTGCACTTCTTCCTTTCTGGACACTTTCATGAGGACAGTGTTATTTTGTAGAACTCACCCCATGCAGAAGCATTTGTTAGAGCAGGGGAGGTGAGTTTTGTTTACAATAGTCTAGTGTTTTAATATCATCACTCCCCCATGCCTATGCTTACCACCCACATCAGGAATTTAAGGAAGAGGTGAAATATAGCTATTTTGTGTACTTTGTCTCTTTTTCTTGCAAATCTTCTTTCCATCTGAAATGGGGATTTTGAGGGCTAATGTAAAAGTCAATAGATCCAGTTAAATGGATTGCATTCCGTTTTAATTCTAGTAATTGTACTGGCTTGACTAGAGTTGTTACTGATTTGTAAGGAATTGCCATTGCCATGGACTTCTTCTGTGAAGGAGAAGCCAAGCCTCTGTTATATTTTATGTCTCAGTTTCTCCTCTTCCACCTTTACAGTCTTGTTCCTTGGTGTTAGTGGAAAGAAGCAAGTACAGTGAATGCCCAGTGTCTGCTCTGGTTCATGAGCAGAGCTAATGACAGGTCCTCAGAGTTCCAGCTAAAGGCTATGGCATGAGCCTTCTGGCTGTCCTGCTTAAGGCTTCCACTCATATCTGAAGCACATAATTATTTTTTCCTACCTGAGTATTACAATGAAGTATGGGGATAAGACTTTGCCTATTTGTCTGGGACTACATCAAAGTAATCTTACAAGCAGATTGCTAAATTCCTTTGTGCTCTGGATCTGCCATTCTTCTGATGTGTACATGGATTAGCCTTGGAGCTCTGCAGGGCATGATGAGATGGGGGCTTCACAGGGTACCTGCAGTCCTGGGGATGTCAGGGTTCTGCTTGCCTCCTGGCTCCCCTAGTCCTGCTTGGGTCTCTCATTGCTGTGCTAATATACTGCGTTCCCTTGCTAGCACTGTTAGATTCCTTAGATCTGATGCTCTCTAGCTGTTATCTCCATTTCTCACACAGCTGTTTTCTCTTTTAACTGGGTGTTTCATGTACCTGGCAATGGTGAACGCCCTATATTTTCCACACCACTTTTGTGGCTATCTGCACTTATTTATTTCTTTCCCTCACAGATATATTGTTCCTGTCATGGCATTGGGTCCTCCCTCACTGCAAAGAGGCAGAAAGAAAATAATCCCTTCATAAATCCCCCCATTTCATCACCTGCTGACTCCAGTTCACTCCTAACATTTTTACTGGAGTAATCGTCTGGTTTACTCTCTGTCTGGTGCAGGCTTGTCCACAGTGCATTATGCTTCCTGGGAACCTCTGTGTAAGTCTAGTACTCAATATCTCTTTCTGGTTCCTTAATAATCCTCCTAACTCACTTTGCCTTGTTTTTATAGGTCTTCTAGTCCCCTTGCAGGTAGTTCATATCTTTAATACAATTCTCTTTATTGCTTGTACTCCTTTTTACCTTCTGGCCTAAAAACATTGGCCTCTAATGCCTTGGGTTTTGCTTCTAGTCTAGACTCCTGTAATTAGCACTGAGCTCACAAAAGGTGAAATAGTAGTTTTACAGAGTTGCCCATGAACCTGTGCATGTGAGAGAGCATCCAGGGGCAGAGCCTGGGTTTCTCTGCCCCCTACACTCTCTGCCCTCCAAACTGTCTGTCTTCGATGCTCCAAAGGCCCTGCTGTTCCTTTCCTTTTCTGTGGTCTATTGTTATTTCAAATACTAACTTTGACTCTTATTAGACATGTTTGGCATTTACCACAGTGAAGCTTGGCCTGCAGGTATCTCTGGCTTGCAGATAAAATAGATGGTCCTCTCGTAATACTAGGAGGGCTGTTGTCTCTCATTTTTTGGCTTATATCTGCAGAAGTCCAGTGCCAGGTCAGTGGATGCAGAAGAGTGGATTTGAGTGGGTGCTCTAAGGCATGTGGAAATTAACACTGGTCTCTCTGCCTGGACCCTTTTCAAAACTTAGGTGTCTAAGTTAGAAAAAAATCTGAGGGTATTCCAGTATTGCAGTAAAGCTGAGGAGAACTCAGGAAGTTCATGACTGATAGAAATGGATACTAGGGTGTTCTTTAGATCACAGTCTCTCAAAGTACGTATGAATCCTCACATTAGTTTGTTCTGCTTCACGGGTCCCTTTTATATTTGACGTCATTGATTATGTGTGCAATTCTTCAGATGGACTTGGGACTGCTTACAGAAAAGGAACATCTCTATAGGCAACATGTTAACAATGTGAAAATAAGAATCCTTTCTCCTTCACATTGCCAAGATAAAATGAAGCGCTCTCCATGTCTCTGACCTGTCATTCAAATTCCCATCTTGCTTTTTTATCTGTGGCAGTAACAATGATAAGTGACCCAGCAGGATGACTTTCCATTGAAGGAAGGGCCTGATAGCTGAAATCCTGTCTTCTCTGAGATTATTCAGAGAAGCAAAGATCCTGAGGAACAATTACATCTTTTAATGGCAATAAAGCTATGTCTTCATCTTCCTGGTGTGCAAAAGCTACAGATGTGCTTTTAAGACCCGACAGGAGGTGGCATCTGCATAGCATGTCCTGTGCATAGTATTGCTCTGCTTTGGCACTGGAACTTTGAAACACAAAAGCTTGCATTGAAGTGAGTGAGACCACAACCAAATAATACATAAGGGCAATACAGTGGAGTATGTATGATTCTGCCTTTTTCCCTGGGTACCATTACAAAAATTAATAGATATAGGTAAGAACACAGTGTATCAAATAAAGTATTAGGGACACTGTTTCATAAGAAGTTACAAGAAAAATTAATTTCAGTAGTCTGGGAAGCAAATGATACCCCAAGGCTACAAGGGACACATTTTGGATGGTTAGAATATGAAATGCATGCTCAAGAGAGGGGGTATGTGTGTGATTTTCTATTCTTGATTATTAATGTGTATGTTTTCTTTGTCTTGCTGGAAGAGACAAAAACAGAAATTAGGAGATTTCTGAGTAGTTCCCCATGCCTGTATTTTTGCAGGATGTGGCACACAACCTCCTGAATCTTTGGGGGCAGAGGTCCTTTCCTCTCCCTGCATGTCATCTAATGATAGGCTGAGAAGACTTCATCTCTTCCCAAGGAAAGGGCTGGAGATGAGCAGGTAAATGGTCTGTCAGAAGAGTTGGTATTCCTCCAGTGATTAGAAGAATATCTCAGTGAGAGTGGGTCTCGTTGGGTTAGACTACAGGTGTCACTTTTGTTTAGCTGCAGGTATATGAGAGGTGTCCCACACCTGTGGTCACACTTGAGGAGGTATGTAGTGGGAGTTACCTGACTGCCTCTATGCTTAAAGACTCTGGGAATTCTTTTATTCTTTAGAAAACAACAGAATACTGAAGGAAAAAAAGTACTTTGCAGTTTGAGCAGTTGAGGAATTAAATTATAAGATAAAATCCCATCATTTTGATTTCCCTGTTAGCTTCCATCTTTTGATGTCAAGTATATTCTGACAACAGTCGTGAACAACTGGCTGTGGAGTGAATGCTGCACTATGCCTTGGAGCAGGGCACACCATCATTTCTGTGCTCTCTTTGTTTTGAGGATTCATAGGAATCTTGGACCTGAGATATAGTCTGGGAGTAAAAGCAAGACAGGCATCACAAGGAGATGATCCTTTTGAAGGGATTATTTTTTTTCACTCTCATTTTCAAAATAATCCATATTGTCTTCCATTCCCAATTCCTCATCAGTTTCAGAGCATTTAATTAAAAGGTCATGTCCATCTATGCCTGGTGCCCTTCTTCCTCCACTTTAAAGAGAAGCTAATTTCCCTGGTGAGGATAAATGGGGAAAGTATTAGGCCAAAGTGGGTAGATACAGTTTCTGTGGAACACATGGAGAAGGAAAGCATATGTAGAAATCACATCTCCTGACAAGACTGCTCAGGCAAGACATTAGTCATAGGCTGGGAGTCAAATGGCTTCCTCAGTAACACCAGGAAACAGCAGTTTTCATCAAATGACGCATTGCAATATGATAGCTGGGGGCAAATTGCTTAATGCATATGCATTTCAGCTTAACTTACTGTGAAATAAGGACAATACAATGTTCACTCATCCCAAAAAGTAAATACGTGGGGAAAGTAATAAGTTTGTCAGATATTCATATCATGGAATGATTCATTGGAGTGTACTTGCATGGAAGCTTATGCACTGCTGCTTGACCTTGACAAACATATCATTTCACATGGAGATACCTGGAAGCATCTACTTAATCATTCTGGATTGGAGAGGTTTCACCAGTGTCCTGAGTGGGAGGTTCCATCCTGTTCATGAGGAGTGTTCCTGCTCTCTGATACATGACAATGAAATTTCTGTACTCGAACACTCCAAATACCAGATGCACGTTTTTGATGCGTGCCCTTGTGCCCATACATGGGGAGAACTAAACATGCTCCATTCTCATACCCCTAAAGCAGAAGGTTATTTAGATGTAAAGTCCACAGTTAAAGCTGAAAAGCCGGTTTCATAACTCATGTAGTAATGTTCCCTCTATTTAATAAGGCTATTCATTGATCTGCAGCAGCAAATTATACTTTTTGAGCATTTAAGTAATACTTCCACTTGACTTCCAGTTTACGAGGCAATTTAGTATTTCCCTGGGCTCACTAGTGCTGACTGTACACAACTTCTGGTGTTGGGCATTTAGTCAGCATAGAAGCTTGAACAAAGTTATTGCTATTTTGTGCACAATATGGGAACATTTTCTTTTAGATATCTCCCTTTTGCCCAGCTACTTCCAATACCATTGGACCATACCCAATTCTAGCAAACAAGTCCAAAAGGAATGGATTAATCCAAGTGAGTTACATAGGCAGCCAACATCAGGAACACTTGGCCCAATGAGAATATGGTATCAGTTTTTTAAAGCTGGCCTGACCTGGTCATCATCTCTTTAAAAGCACCAAAGGATCCGGTGTCTCCCCTGGATAATGTGAAGAATTCAAATAGAGGAATCAGGTGCCTTTAAGAAAACTTTCAGAAGGATCCATTGAACAAGAACTGGTTATATTTTTGTTTTGCCCTAAATTATTTGAAGATGATTTTTTATGATCCTAAAGCTGTTTTGGTTTTCTTTTTAGGTCAGCTCATGTAATGAGAGATATTGCTTCCATATACAAACCTCTCATCTGTGGTCTCAGACCATGGCCATCAGGATGGTCACAGCTGGAGTCTTCTGTGGACTGCAGAAGTTTCCTGACCCCATCCACTTGCCATCATGGTTGTTGAAAATCTGCCAGCATGCTGTAGCTGATTCCATGAGGCAAAAATATCCTGCTTGTAAGTCCTTTTCCCAAATGGATCCTTCTTCAGCTAAAAGCTGAAGCCACTCTAGAAGCCACTCCACTCTAGCCTGCATTATTTCAGAATATTTCAGAACATGTTTTTTCTAGGATATTTCAGTATATTTTTGAGGCATTTCCTTTAGGTGGCAGCAGGAGCACAAGAATATTCAGCCTTCACGATCCCCTGCGCTATTGCGATGGCATGGCTTTGTGCTGAAGAATGTCAACCCAGTTTTACCATCCTTTCATAGCTTAACACTCATGAAAGTTTATTTTCATTATTAGAGCAACTTGCTGATGAGCTGAAATCATGAGTCAAGACCCCATCACCTGTCTGGGCATTTTTTAGGTCTCTGCATGTAACTGCTATGACAGTGTGGACACTTAACAATAATGGAAATGATGCAGGCCGTGCTTAGGAGATCTAGCCGGACTTGGTATTGCCTACACATAACATTGTGATGGAGTGTGAAAGGCAAGGAGATGGGGAGGAGAATGCTCAAGATTGTGTTGCATGTTCACCTGTTTTTGGAGTTGAGGCAAAACTGCCAATATGCTAAACATAATTGCAGTAGAACTGCTAAACTGAAGAATTCCCCATTTCTGCGATAGCCCTACTTTTTGCTTCTATGCTGAGTGGCCAAAAGATGCTTCTCTATAACACCCCTCATTTTCAGACTCATTCCCTTCAAGTTTACTTTGAAAGGAAATTCCCAGCTGATGTGTCCATCACATTTCGTGGGAAACGCTTTGAAGTTTATGGTCTGCTTGTGAGACAAGGAAACCTGCAATATAATTTTGCTTTGAACACCAGTATGCTATGGGGTCTCTTGTGATGAGGAACTGGGATCTGGAACTGTCAACTCTGAACTCCATAGAATGCTATTCAGGCATTTCCATTCAGCTGGAAATGAGCCAGTAGCTCTTCGTACTGAGGGGGACCTGTCTCAGGCCAGTTTGGCCTTGGGCTCATGGGGAGGCAAGACACAGGCTGAGCTTTGGCTGATGTCTCTCCCACACCTGAAATGACTGATGTGGGATCTAGCTGGAGATCCATGGCTGGGGGGTCTCAAGCGACAGCTTGTATGCTGCTGTAGAAGAGCCTGCTCTGGTTCAGACCCTGGTTCTTTCTGGACTTGTTAGCCTCAGACCTCATTTCTCAGTGCTGCTCCAGAGGAGAAATTATGTTTCTTCTGTATCTTGGTCCCTCACCTTCTCACGAGGGCCTTGAAGCGGCCTCACCTTTTTGAGGAACAAGCAGATATACCTGTTGCAGTGACTTGTGAAAGCTGTTGGATAGTTCCCAGTATCCTGATGTTCTCTGTCACGCTCAAACCTCCTTCCATTCATCTGTCAATGAACAACTGCTGTTGCCTCACACCCTCCTGGAGCCTGGCCATTCATCCGGCTTTTATAGTGAGTAAATAATATGCTCAGTTATATGTCTGGAAACAGTGTTCTGTACAAATTCCTGGGGCAATCAATATACAGAGTCGTTTTATGTTAGAAATAGCTTGTTCCAAATGGCCATATATATCTTTATTATACTGTAAATTCTCACACTGTCACTGGAAGCCACATATACCTTATTGCACAGCTTTGGTCACAGAACAAGCTCCTTCCCTCCTTCCATGTCCAAGCTTCTTTCTCTTTCCTCCCATCCACCTGGATCAAGGCTTAGGAATTGACTGAATTCTCCAACACACCTCAAAATCTCCTTCTCTTTCTAATGCAAATGTCCTGTTAGGATATTCTTCTCCCCTTGAAAGCCCCACTGAAGCTGTCTTCCAAAAAAAAAAAAAAATCAGTCTTTGAATGTCCATGCCCTATAGCCTTACTATTTTGGTCATGTTTCTTCTGTCAAAATTAATTCTATGGTAAAAGCCTCCAAGACAGTATTGAGCTCTGCTCTCCCAGGTGCTGTACACAGAGCACAATATGGCTTTAGTCATCTTGAACCAACAAATCTACCACAGGGATTCTGCATCCTCTGGTTATGGTCTCTCCATATCTGGGGACTAGTCTGAAAGGCTTGTGAAAGATGGAAGTGTGGGACCTGGGCAGTCAGATACAGTGAGGACAGTTCTAGCCACATCATGGAATATAAAATGCATTTGCAGTATGGGCAGGGGTGGGGAGATTGGTGGTTACTGCCCCTCAGCAGCTGGGGGCCTGCTTCACAAACATGTCCATTAGCTAGAAAATATCTGTCAGTGGTATAAGAGGGGATTTTGGTAACTGTGATTCTTCTTTATAGGGAAAATGTAAAAAAATCACATGAGCGGCAGAGTGTGGTGATACAGATAGAGAATGAGAGTCTTCACACACAGGCACAGATACTGTTCCCCTAGAAGCACTCTCATTCTCCTTCCTGTGATGGGGAAATGAAAGTTATTCGCAGGGTTAAAGTTATGGGCATTGGAGACAGCAAAATAAACAATAATGGCTTGGAGAGAAGACATGAAGATGAAGCATGGCTGTGCCTTGGGGACAGTCACTGCTTGCACAGCATGTCTTGCTGCTGTACACCATCTCAGAGTGAGTCCCACCTTCAGAATTTGAATTACTTTAGGGCAGATATTTCTTTTTTACTGTTTTTAGCCCTGTTGTGACCAGAGAGGGTAAGCAGGGCTTGTCCTGCTCTGGCACAGCTGGAGCAAAGCTCTGGCTAAATGAGAGCCAGAAACTGCCATAAAAGAGAGGGCAGAAGCTCATGGGGGTGAGGAACAGGGGTTGTAGCTTACTGCGGGTCTCAGCTAAGCTCAGAAGAAAGAAGTTTCTTTGCCATTCCAGCAGATTTGAGCAAGTTCTGAGGAAGCACTAAAATGTCTTGCTGGGACACAGTTTTTGTTTTTCAGAATGAGTGTGGATATCAGGTGCATCCACTTTGCAGGACTGGGCGTGGGTAGAGGGGCTGAAACAGGCCAACAGGTCTGGGAGTGAGAAATTTCTTTCCAGCCAGTAAGAAGTTCCCTTGGAATAAAGGTATTTCTGTACACCAGGAGCTGGTGCTTTGCTTAGCACAGAGGTACCATCTCTTCAGCTGTGGAGATAGGAGTTGTGACTGAGTCATGACCTTGGACTGCTGCTCTCAGGGAAGATGTGCTGCCAGCTCCATGGCCTGACAGAAGGCATTAGTGAAGCTGCTCAGCATGGTTATGTGACATGTTTGTAAAGTCCCGACCCCTGGGAAAAGGTCCAGATCTCTGTAAGCATCACCTCCCTAACCTGGACAAGGTGTGAAACCCCACCACAGCTCCCTGAAGGCCAGCACTGCTTGTGTGGGGAGGCAGAGCTCTGCTGGAAAAGCCAATGTGATTCTGCAACATGCAATCACAGCTGGAGGTAACAGGCACATCCTTTGCCAGTGTAAATCACCATGACCTGATTGATTTCGGGGCCAGCCTTGGTATTGAGGATGTCACAAAAAGTTCTTTCGAAGGAGTCTTTAGAGAAATGTTTCCCCCTTGGTCTTCTGTTAGCTTGCCTGTGATAATACATCTGCAGTTGCTATCACTGTAGAGCTTACTCAGAAGAAGAAGAAAGAAAAAGAAAGAAGAAGAGAGGCTGCTGTATATCTTATTGACCGCTTATTCACTTCTTTAAAAGTAATTAGGCGTTTAATCAGAGTTTCTATGGATTTTTGGGGGAATCTGTAATTAAAATCTGCACAGCCAACTTGCATTATATACTTAACCTTCTTCCAGAGCAGCTCAAATATCTTTAATATTCTCATGTCCTCTAATCGAAACTGTCAAGTACCTCAACATAGAAACAAGCAGCAAATCCCCTGCAAAAGGCTGCCAAACTGCAGCCCCCAACAGTTTTTTTGTTGTGAGGAAAGGTCTGCTCTCTGATAACAGCCCAGGCTGTAGGTTAACCGGCCTGATCGACTCCAAGCTGATTTTTCTCTAATGAATAGAGATGTTTCTTTTCATCAGCAGAGTGCAGTGTATGGAGAGGGGGAAGGGAAGCAGAAGAAAAAAAAGCTGTCTGACTGTGTAGGGATGGAGCCAGTCTCTTGATAAGCTTTCAATTAAGAGCAGATTAAAATTAGGTTTATCTTCTTCTGAAAATGGCAATGACGTTAATATAATAATACAATGTAATAACTTAATAACCCAGTTGGAAGTGACTCATCCACATTGGAAAGATCACATTTTTGCTGCCTAGTTCTCGGAAGTTTAAGTGTGTCCATCCCCCATTCCTGCAGGTGTGCAGGCACCCATGGAGAGGGAAAGCTGGACAGTAATTCATAGCCTGGCTGCTTCCCCTCCTGGGAGGTTTGGTGTGACTGACAAGAGAAATATATGGTGCAGAGGCATGTGATGGGCCCATTTGTACAAACAGGTGTTGAGGCTCAGCAGAATCCTCCACTGCCTGGTCCTCACTGCTTATGCAATCCCATTGCTCCACCATGGACAGGACAAAGACCCAGAGCTTTGAGGTGTAGCAGCTGGTGTCTGGCATTGCTACAAAAAGATCCAGAATCAAACACCCCCAGCTGCCTCTTCCTTACTTCCAGCCCATCACATGTATTAAGGACTATGAAATCTGCTGACCATAGCAGGGGTTTATTCCTTCTGTTCAGGTAAAGGAAATAAGCTTCCTCTGCCACAGAAGACTATGTAAGCTGCCTTGTGCAGTGTTTGCTGCCCTGAGCTCAGGTGTTGACCCCTGAAATTAACCCAGATTTTAACCTGAGAAGAGCCTGACTGGTGTTGTGGGAGAGTGCAGCCGCTCATTCTGCTCAGGCTGGATGATCTCAGATGTGCCATTTGGCTGCAGGGAGAAAGGAAATTGCAGGAAATCCATTCCTGCAATCAGGAGATCTGATTTGGCTGAAGATGATTTGCTCATCTTGTTTCATGGGATGATAACACTAGCCTGTAATTTGTGTGTTGAATAAAGGACTTGTGTCTGTGCCCTGTGAGGTGTTTTATGGAGGAGGGTATAAAATACTTCTACTCTCTTGTCATGAAGGTTGTTGTCGTCTTGGTCTAGAGTCTGAGTTTTACCCATGAGAAGTGATTTGATTAAATTAGTTGTCTTACTAGAGCACTCAAGACCTCTAAATAATAAAATGTAATGATATAGTTATTTTCAGCTGACAATGTCTAAGCACTTGAATTAGTTATTGTGATTTTGTGTGCTGGTTGCTGTTACATACTGGAGATTTCATGCACTTCATCGTGTCCATGGCTTGCTTGTGTTCTTTAGTTTATTTAGCTGAGAACAATGAATTAAAGCAGCTTCCCAGTGAGACAAACATTTACCTGTGTCCAAATACAAAACCCTTCAGGGCAGTATTTACTCATTCCTGACCTCTAATGTGGGTTTAACCATTTACCTTTTGAGTTGAGTGACTGTGATTGGCTGCAGGATGGGTCTGCTCAGTCCAGTCCAGGTGCAGGGTAGACAAGTTCAGTGGCAAAGAAAGTAAAAAACAACTGAAGTAACAAGAAAATGCCAGGAGAAAAAGGAAATGCCTGGAGGAGAAAAAAGACCAGATTTCTTTCCCTTGGCATTATGGCCTGGGATTTTTTCATCAATGAAATTGAATGTGTAGAAGTCTTCAGTGTTAAAACTCTAGTTTTAATTCAGAAATGCCTCTAATGCACTGAAAAGTCATCCCATGGAGAGTGACAGCCCAACAGTAACATGGCCATGACTGACCCAGTTCCTTGTGGTCTTCCCTTTCCCACTTCTGACCTTGCAGCTGAGGATGTTAAAATGGGAAAAGAAAACCTTGCAGCCTGTCCAGTATTCCTTGAGTGCTCTTCTTCCTCAATTATTTGAGGATAATGAAGGTAGCAGTTTCTTCTTTGGATTTTTGTTGCTTTAGGACGTTAAGCTGTGGGCTGCTTTTGGCTACTTCTGTGTCCCATCAGCCATGTCCCATTTCCAGTAGAACAACTGCATAAGTTTTTTAACCCTGTCAATGGAAAATTAAAATCATGGAGTATTTTGCTATACAAATCTCATGTCATTTTTATTGAAGCAATGATATAGGCTATTTTCTTGGGCTTTGACCTGCATTATTTTTGCCTGAATTTGAAGCAGTTATTTTTTAATAGTTTTTCATTGACTGACACAGGAGGCTACTTGTAAAATTATAATAGAGAAATTCAAATGTCACACTTTATAGAAAAATAAGACATTCATGTTGAATATCATAAATAGGGAAATTTAGCCTTTGACAGCAAGAACAATCTCAGCTGATTGTGGATGTTTCTGAGGATGCTTTTTAGCTTTGTACCCTTTCAACAGCATAGTCAGGACTGGACCTCCTACTTGTGTAGGTGAAAGCTCCTTGTCTTTATTCCTGAGCAGCCAAGGCTAGCCAGCATTGATAACTGCATTCAGTATTCAATAAATGGTGTTTATTGTTGTTGGAAAAAAGTAATTCCCCTTCTGGCAGTGAAGAAGGTGTGACTTGTAAATAGAGGTCTGGGAGCAGTGCTGTGCCTGCGGATACAGCAAGGGTTTGACAACAAGGCAGCAGAGTTAGATTAGGTACGTGTTAGTGTGCAGGAGCAAAACAACCCTGTCAAAATGCAGACTCTGCTTGCTGGAGGCACTGCACTGGATAAGACCCTGAAAAAGAAGTTACTGTGCAAAGCGGCTCAAGTGCCAGAGCTCCCAGCCATGCTTACTAAGAGAGAATTCTCCAAATTATATGGGATAGGAAAAGCATGCTGCCTAAAGCTTTGATATAATTTCAAATGTGAAATGTCCTTAAGAAAACTGTCATACACTGGCCATGTCATAGAGACTGAGATACCCACTAAGGCTTGTCACACATATCACAAATGTTTTCCTTTGAAAATTGCTCGTACACAGAGATCAGTGTTCTTCCCAAGCATTACCACTCACCTGGTATGCTTTTGGAGGTTTTAAACTCTCAGGAGACTTTTTTCTCATCTCCCACTTGGGGTTCTCTTCATCAATAATTTCCTCTGGAACAGAAGCATCTGAGCTATAAACTCAGAAGATGGAAGAGCTGGAGAAGCATTTGGGATTGTGGCATTTGCCCTGTTGCTGCTTTTTTCCCTGAGCATCTTTGGCTGAAATTGGAGGCAGGCTGTTGATCAAAGTGGACACACATCTATCCTGGTAATGCTGTTTTTTTTCAGTTATTCTTCTTTCTCTAACCCAACACTTTACTACCTGCTCTCTGTGCTGAGAAGTTGATTGAGGACATTCTCTTCCCTAATTTGAGCCTGGCAGCATCTACAGGTGGGATGTAGAGAGGGCAGTGAACATTTCAGGTACTGGTCCTTGGCTGCCAGTTTATGCGGCACCCCCACTGGAGAACTCTCCCTTTCTTAAATATAAGATTCTCACAGTAACTGCAGATATTGTGGGTTTTCTCTTGTAGCATTTATCTCCCTGATGTGTGCAGCCAGCTTCCTGCCCAGAGCCTTGCAGGCCCACTACTTAGTTGGGATATAGATGTTTAGTCTGTTTTAATCTGATCCTCACAAATCAGTCCCAGAAGCCATTTCTGCAGCCTTCCTACCAGTGTCATGCAGTTTGTCAATACCCAGCCTACTGCTGGGGATTTTAAAATATATATATATGTGTGTATTTTTAACCAAGCAGTCTCTGCATTGAGCTCTTGGACAACAGAAACTGCAAGGCTATGTAGGGGGAAGTGAAGCTGGAAAAGGGGGGAAGATACACCAGGATGCTTGTTGTCTCTGACTGACCCCATTGAGGACCTGCTCAGAGCCCATGCCTTGTTTGGAGCCTGTCACCTCAGTCATTGGGGAGCTGCTGGAACAGGCTGGGAACAGGCTGTGCTAGTGCCAATGGAGCTACACAAAAAGGCATTCACAAATAATGAGGCTCTGAAACACCCTGAAAATAAGTGTCAGCAGCTTGAATCGGGGTCAGTTGTGCTGTGGTGAGAAGCAGGCTGGGCTGGGAAAAGATCTCCCCTTCTTCTGCCTGCCTAGGAGAAGGGGCTTCCAAGGCTATGGGGAACACACCTGTTCCTGCTGACTGTGCCCGGGAAAGCCAGG
The DNA here is from genome assembly GCA_013397375.1 of Toxostoma redivivum. Lineage (NCBI taxonomy): Eukaryota > Metazoa > Chordata > Aves > Passeriformes > Mimidae > Toxostoma > Toxostoma redivivum. Next base: position 776,104 of record VXBI01002229.1, on the reverse strand, counting down.
CACTGACAAGTCCTTAACCTTGCTGCAGATCAGGGTCTGGTCATCCTGATATTCTTCAGACCTCATGTAGATACCCAAAAAAAGCATCCTCCTGTCTGCAGAGCTTGGCTTTCTGAGGCTGCAGCAGGCAAACAGATGCTGCCCACAGACCAGCAATTTATGTAACCTGCTGACTGTCTGCAATGCCCTGAGCAGCCATGGACAAGTGCCACCTTACTCTCTGCCTTGGTTTCCCCTTTTTATATCAGGATAATAACACCACGGGGAGGGAGGAGAGGAAACGAGTATTTGCATCATTATGGCTGTCACTGCTGAGGGGCTGCTGCTGCCAGAGAGAGAAAGGAGGTTGGTTTTGAGACTAAGGCAGAAGGATATTTGTCTTTGTCATTAAACTAGTGGCTCTCTCTGGCCATGTGACAACACCTCTTAATGCTGTTCCCTTAAAACAGGAAGGAAGATCCCCACAAGGTCCAAACCATACCAGGGCTCTTTAAGCTTAGCTCTGTACCAGCCAGTCTGTGGCCTCCCTTTAAGATGTCATGTCTCTGGCTAAAGGACAGACAGGTGAGTCCTAAGGACCCACCACAGCAGGCTATGTATAACACTAGCTTTCCACAGGCTATACTTGCTGCATGAGTCAACTTTGAGGAAAGAAGATAAGATTTTTAATGCTGAGCTGAGTGGGAGCAAAGCCTGCTCCTGTCTCCCAGGTACTGAGTAGGAACTCAGCTGCTAAAGGACTTTGATAGCAAAATTGCTCTGAAGTGTAGGACTGAGCCACCAGTGCTATCTGCTGTAAGACACGAGGTGCAGATCTGAGAACATATGGGATGCAGTGTTGCTGTTCCCCACACTAGAGTGGTTAGTAAGTGTGCGGATACCAGCTGAACAAGTGGTCAGGTTTCTTACAAGTGCCATCACCAAATGCTGTCTTCTGAAACCCTGGGGCTGCTTGGCAGCAAATTAAAGAGAGCAGATGCCCATATGTTATTTCACTGGTCAAAGTGGGGAGAACAAATTAAAGTGCCTATTTTAGCACGCTGAGACAGCTGCGCTCTTCTCAAGCCAGTTCCTGAGGAGTCACCTATCCATGCCTGATAGAAGGGAAAGCATCTGGTGTAGCAACAGCCAGTTAGCCAGCAGTGGAGGAGCTGGCAAAGGCTTCCTGCTGTGGAAATCTTTGGATGACACCTTGGCAAAGACCAAGGGACAGATGGGAGCCCCGAACACTTCCCCCTAGGCAGTATCAGGTGCCTTTCATGGGACTGTCAAGTGCCAGGTGAGAGGGGGCTGTGACCTACACAATGGGGCATTTAGGGCTCAGTGGGTGTCAGGTGCTGAGTAGGATTTAATCACTGTTGATTATGACTGAGTTACCATCAGCAGAGTAAACATGGCTGCAGGAAAAATCTTCAACTACTTCCCTGCAAAGGCAGTCAGTTACTTAAAGAACCTGTAGTGATTTTTAAACAGTACAGATGTATTAAGTATATCATGTTACTGTTAAGCCTTGGTGCACTCTGGAAATGTCTGGCATTGTTATTCTTCTGTTAGCAAAATGAGGCTTAGGAAGTTTAAATGACCAGAATCCCAATAGATTCTGGAATGAAGAGAAAGTGGAAAGGTAGAGGTGTTGTCATGCCTTACCACAGGCATTAGAAGTGATGGTTGATGTTCTTAACTATGCTTCTTATTTCTACCATAGCTCTCATAATAGAAAGGAATTTGGAAACTGGAGAAAATGATACTACAGCGTTAATAGATCCCAATAACCAAACTGAACAGAGGATGTAATCCTTCTCCATATATCTACATAGAGGCTGAGCATATTTCCCTGTTTCAGCATCCAAAATATTGTATAGTGATTCTCAGTGTTTTCTTTTACCCATTGCTTAGAGTAGTTTATATTTCACATGACATGACTTAATTAAATTAAACCACATCACATCTAATTGAATTTCCCCCTATTTGGGATTTAGGAGCTTACACCTCAGAAAAAGTTCATCCTGTGATATGCGTGTTTGGGTGCTCCTGGGCTATTCCTCTGTGGTCCAGAGCTGGGAAAAGTCATTCTATTAATGGATTTTAGTTTCCCAAGGAATGTGTACCTGTCTCCTGGAAAAGTTCTTACAGATTCACAGTCAATAAAAGGTTGCACATGATTGCTACAAAGTGCTGACTGCTTTAAGACAAAAGAATAATTCCTTTTCTTTTCCAGGTGAAAACAGGTCCCACAGATGAAGTGCTTTGCTAAAGGTCCCTCAGAAAATGTAAAGCAGACTCAGGAGATGAACCCAAGTCACCTATGTCCCACCTTAGCCAAACTTCCTACTTGCACTATGGGAAGCTTGGTAAGAAATAAGGGTAATGAAACTGCCCAGCCACCTGGAAGAATGTCTCTGCTGCTATACAGCAGGTAATCCTTTAGATTTAAGAAATGGCATAACTTTTAAGGAGGAAATTTACAAAATATGTCATCTGAAGACATTGCCATGTTTAATGCATTTGCTGCCAGTGATTTTCTTTCCCTTGCTATACTGTTTACAGAGCAGCTGGTGCAGAGCTGTTGAGCTTGCTATTGAAGATGAAAGGCTGGTTGTTTTTCAAAGTCTTTTGTGCCTGTTTGCTCCTAACTGGAGCTGTCAGTGTAGATGCTTTTCATTTCCTTTTCACTATAGGTCTGAAGTCCCTTCTTTAAAGATTTCCTCAATTCAAAGAAAGATTTCTTTTGCTCTAAGTCCCAAAAGACCTGAAGGGTCTTTTCTCTTTTGTTTGGGCTGAAGACTCCACAGGCAATGCCAGTGCCTTCGAAGGGTTGCTGAAAACCTTTAACCCACAGACAGCCAATGTCCCAGCTGAAGTCCTTTGATGTAGGCATGAGGAATTCAGTCTGTACTACTCACTTCTGTGGCCTGGGAATGAGAACACCCCTCTTGAACTATATAGATGCAATGGAAAACTTCCAGTGATTATTAATTAGTGGTGTTTACAATAGTACATAAAGGATGGAGCTTTTCCCCTCAAAACAGCCACAAAGAGCATGTGTTAGGTACTGTAAAACCCCCACAGAGATGCTCACTCAAATTTCTTAAAAGCCAAGTAATCAAGGGTGCAGAATCTTCCCCATTCCAAAACTGAGACACTAAAGTTATGGGAGGTCAAGTCGTTTGCCCAAGATCATGACACGAAGATGAGACAAAGCTGAGAACTGAAACCAAGGTACCTTAACAACCTGATTTTCCTTTTCTGTGCCATCTCTTGTGCACTGAAATAGGCTGGATTATAGGATTTTCTCTCTTTCACATAGTCTGTTGCTCAGTGAGGGAGTTATCTTAGAAATCTCTCTGATCAGCCATTAAATCTTCACGATCTCATTTTTTTGAAATGTTTGACCCAATGAGTTTCTTTCAGAGAAGATCTGGTCTACAATGGCAGTCTGAAAGGCAGTCCCATGACCCTCATTTCAAGCATTCAGTCTTCCCACCCAGCCTGCACCACCAGGGTTATCAGTCACTCAAACCAATGCTCCTACTCAGCAACATCACCCAACTGGAAAGCAAGTCTATGCAAGTCTCATAATGAAGTTATACTGAAAAGAACTGTATCCTGAGTGCCCTCCAAAGTGCTCCTCATCAGTGCATTCAAGTGACTTCTGACTGATGAAATGTTCTTCACCTAAATGTGCTTTTCATTTTAAAATGTATTTTCTGTAAATGATCCACAAAAGTGATTTCAACTGGTATATTTCATGTTGCCCTTTAGTCCTGCTGCCTACTCCCTGTCCTTGCTGACCAGAGTATAGCCCTGGAGAGGAGCTGCAGCTGAGCTGATTGTGAGCTGTGTAGGGCTGAAAAGCCCATAGAGCAACCACTCTGATTTTAGCTGAATGAGAAACAGTCGCAAAGGTACAGTGTTCACAATGGCCAGAGCAGATCTTGCTGTTCTTGTTGAGCAGTTGGAACATTGAGCAAGGACTGAATCATTACTGAGTGTGCTGAAACCAAAGGAAGAATATCTCTAGATACATTTCCAGTTCTAATGGTCTCCACTTAGCAGAAATTGATGGCACCTGGACACCGGGAGATCCAAGTAACTCTGCTTGCTCATATAAAATGTTTTCTTCCTGATTTATTTCTTAGGACAGTGCACACAGCAAAGCCCATGCAGAATGCACACAAACTTCTTCCTTCTTTGCTGCTTGTGATTCATTAGAGAATTGAGATTAGGCATGCATGAATGTGAGGAGCGTGACGTTGCTGCCAATGTAAACTTGAGTTCTACATCTCAAGTTTCAGGTCACCAGAGAACTGTGTAAAGAGTAACCAAAATGCATATAGTTATAACTGGAGGTGACTGACTCTCAGTAGGGCATGTAGTTCCTACTCTCACTGTTATATTTAGAAAAATTGCACAATATCAGTGCAAAAAACATTCATCAAACCCAAAAGATAGCTGCAGTCACATAACCTGTTCAGAACTAGAAAGTTAATGGGAATCTTATATTCTAGAGCGTTGCCCTCACTTGGTTTTGTCAAACAGCCTGATCTAAGAATGATATGAATTCTATACCTGATTCTGTTACCAACTTTGCTGATTTCTATTCTAAAAAAGATTTGTTGATTTTTATTTTGTAAATTTTAGCCTCTTCAAAAAATATCCCAAGTGCACTAAATATATCATCTTTTGCCACAGAACTCTTTTTGGTTTGATAATTAAGAGATTGATCACCCCAAGCAACAGACATAAACTTTTAAACAGTACATAACTGTTCTCTGTACTAATGCAATAAAAGTGGGTTTACTTTTACAGTGGTAATTTTAGCAGCAGTCTAAATCAACACCCTGTTGATAATCAGACAAATCTTCCTTTAAAGAGAAATGCAGTGCAAGTGAGCTTGTTAGTATTATGGGCACATTATTGCCTCCATTTCCTCAATCAGCTTTTATTCATGCTTTTACAATAGGTGTAAATTTTTATATTTCCTTAGGCAAGCAGAAGAATGAACTGAACATCTAGAAGATTACTTAAAATAGGTTATGGTGATAAGAAATAGACAATCCTGTACAATGTTGAAAAGGTCAGTGGATTAGAGTGCTGATTTCTGCAAATGAGCAGCCCTGCTCTGCTGGGGCTGGCAGGCAGCTGAAAAAGAAAAAAAATTGACAGGGGAGTGTTCAGGATCTGGTGGGATGTTTTCAGTATAGACATGTTAGGGAATTTGGGAGGGAGCATGGTGGGGAAACATTTCTGCAGTATGAGGCACAACCAGTGGGTGAATGGTGTCTGAAAGAGGAATCATGTTGTGTGAGGTTGAGGACTTGTTCCTGTGTCATAGCCAGGCTCCCTCAGCTGTGCCTTGTCTTCATCCCTCAGCCCTGGTCTGCCTTGAAGGTATAGGAGAAGTGAGGAAGCCCAGGGAAGTGGCTTTGTGCCTTTATGTGTGATACAGTGACAAACACTGCTCTGGGTTTGGTGCTCTCAAGCAGTACCAAAAATGTAGAGCAGCCAGTTTTATTTTTCCATTCTCTTGACAGTGTTGCTTTAAAAAGTTGAAAGAAATCAGTGAGATATTTCTGGGCTCAAATTTCATGAGTGCTCCTGTCAAGGACATGCTTGTTGCTCCACATCACTATTTCCAAGCTGCACTGGCTTTGATAAGTAACATGGTGGCTGCTCTCATTTGCATTGCTTCCAAAGTGGAGCTTTTGTTTTTCCTGTTTTCTAAGTCCAGCCAAAGGAGTCTGGGTCAGGCACAGGATGCCCATCAAGCCTCTCTGTAGAAACTCTAGATGGATTTATGGTTATGGTTAATCTGAGAATCACTCCCTTCCTTATATCAGGACTGTAATTCCTGTTGGCTCCAAGGAGAATCTGTTCACTTGAATATCTTGACAGACATGTTAATTATGATCCTTTCTGGTCCTTTAATATCTGGATAGTACCTTGCTGTCCTCTTCTGAACCAAGACCACTCCTAACTCAGTTTGGATGCTCCATGTAATGTGCTGCTCACGCCTGACTAGGGACAGCTGTTCTATGTGAGTGGCTGCACAGCAGAAAATGCTGTGATCCTGAGGATGGCCCATCTCAGATAGGAGTCACTGCCCTGTATTTTCCTTTGAAGCCAACCTCCCATCTGACTGCTTTGTAAACTCATGAAATTTGGTTGCAAAGTGCTATCATTCCAATTTTCAAGTAAAAGGAGAGAAATGGTGGTGCCAGATTCAGTGCAGCATTAACTGAAGGCGGTGATGTGCATTACATTATTGTTGGCCTTTTTATCTCTGGTCCTTTCTTTTTTTCTGACTATAAAGATGACAATAAGTCAGCTCAGGTTGACTGCTCCTTGCCTGAAGGGCCATGAGAGTGTTTCAAGAGATGGCTTTATGGCTTCTCAGACAGTTTAAATATTAAGCCTTGTGTGTTTGCCAGAATGCAAGATTCCTCCTAAATCCGTTCTTAACAGACCAAGTTCAGATCCTATGGTAGAAACACCCTCCTTTTCAACCAATAGGGATGGATTCAGCCATGATCTGGCTTCTCAGGCTTGATAAAATTTGAAGGAATACCCATTCCTTGAGCAGAGCCTGCACCTTCTTTAGTTACTTAGTCAAATGGTTCTCCTGGCAATGATAGGATGGGTATAGCAGTCTGGTTTGCTTTCTCCTGGGGAGCTGTGTCTCCAGACACTCTTACCTCATACTTTTTGCAGTCAATGACAGATGGGCATGGCTTTGATTTCTGCTTGTTTTTTTCTTGGGAAGTCAAATGGAATCAGTAGCTCATTTTAGGTGATGAAAGGCAGTGCAACTGTACTTTGTTACCAGTGGGGAAATGCAGGGCTGATTACCTCACCCATCAGGGCTAGAATGAGCACAGAGACTTCCACAGCTGACAGGAAGGAAAAAGACCAGGGAAGGAGAATCTGTGGATCAGTGGCCTTTCACATACCGAAGAACAGAGAGACAAATCCATCTGTCAGCTGACAGCCCATCACCATGGTTTTGGAGTGACTTGGAGAACAAGCACTCTCCAGCTGCATGCTGGGAGCAAAAGGTTCATTGAGCTTCTGTTGTGTGCCCTGAAGCCAAAGAATATTTATTTCATGGACAACTCAGTGCTAGGATTGACTTTTCATATCATATCCTTTGGAGCAGGTGCTTGGCTCTGGTGCTTTGTGTAAGCCCATCCTTTGTCTTGGTTTTGGCTTTCTTTTGCCTTCCCCTTTCTGGCTCACCTTGGTTCATCACATGTCAAAATACTTTCATCCTTGCTGCCTGCCAGGGTGAAGCAGGGGTCAAAAATACAGTAGAGTAGAAGGTGCTGCACACACAGCTTTTACTAGCAGATACAACTGTGCAGTCCAAGCCAATGGTTCCAAAGGTTTTTCCTTTGGAAAGGGAGCCTGATGCCTTCAATGACTCTTGCCTAAGAAAGCCCTTTGTGACTTGTCCTGCAGCAAGGTGTTAAGTGATGCAGACTTGCCTCTCTCCAGGCCATCCATCCAGCCTCAGATGGAGAAGAGGAGCTGCTTGCTGTGCCATCTAAGCTATGCTTGGCCATCCTGCCATTTGGACAAACCTGCTGCCCCTCTCTGGCTTGTACATGAAAACCAACTGCCTCGGGCAGTCACCCAATGCATGTGCCACAGCTTTCATTGGCATGGCCAGAGTCATCTGTTCTGCATGAATGGGGCTCACCAGCATCTGGCAAATCTCTGCATCACTAAGATCTGTTCTAAAGGGCAAGTGACCAAGTACTCCAACAACATGGCTATAGAGGAGAATTTAGTAAGAATGGCTCTGCCCTGGGATGGTTGCCTTTGAGCTTTCAGCTCGAATGAGTTGGGCTCCTTCCCCCCATTTAAAACCACCTGAATCCACAGTGTTCAGCAGTCATGATATCTGTCACATAGGCAGTTTTTTGGGTGCCCTTGGCTTCAGATTCAGTGACTCTGGCAGCCAGCACATAGCTGAGGTATCTGAGAGTCTGCTCCAGAGAGGCAGGGCTGGATGGGGTGCACAGGTGGGGCAGATCTGACCCGTGCAGGTGGCAAATAGCCACTCTTTTTGCCCTGTCCTTCCTTAAAGCAAACACAACTCCAGAGCTTGACCTTGACTGACTGGAAAATGAACCATGTTCACTGAAGAGGCAACTGAAGCAGTGTAAACTGGTGGTGTCACTCACTGGAAATACCCTGCCTTACTGCATGTGGTTTGTCTGGGCCAGCGCTCCATTAGTGAGGTGCAGAAGTGGAAGGAGTGTACACTGGCAATGCAGTTGTCTGTCTCTAGAAGATCTGGAAATTTAACAGCCTTAGAGACTTAAAGATGCACATTTCCACTTCACCAGAATATCTGAGATTTAGAAAATCTTCCTATCCTGAGGCAGAACAAACTGCCTGTATTTTAAAAAGAATGAAAACATGAAAAATATGCCTTGAGTCAGTCAAAATGTTTTTGACATGTTTTGTTTCAGTTGTAAGCTCTTATGACGTATTTGCAGATTTTTAATCTACAATAACTAAAATCTTTGAAATTACATATTTGAATGATGCAGAAATTTCATTCTCTCTCTGATTTTGTATATAAAGACAATCTTCTCAAATCCTTTCCCTGCAAGCCCATATTTTTCACTGGTTTAAGTGAATGCCTACTTCCTGCTTAAAAAAAAATAAATCAGTTGGTGTAATGTAAATTTGTTTGATTCAATTAGAAAGAGCTTTTGAGGAGCAAAGTCAAGGAATTTATCTCCTGTATCATAAATTGTGTCAAAGAGGTTACCACTGGATATAAAGTTAACCCAGGAACTAGTTTTTTCTATCTTCTAGCTCATTTTTAAATGTTGGCAATTCTGTCTTTGGTTTGAGTCAGGAAATCACTGTAAGAAGCCTCACAAAGCACTTAGAGATCATTTGATTGTGAGGCAGCAAACAGAGATGAACAATCTGAGGTTTTACAATCCTAACTGCAAGCAAAGACATTAGCTTCTCATCCACTGGCAGTTGATTCCAAATCCCTTAAAGGCCTTCAAGAAAATGTTGTTATTGAGCTTCATCCTCAGCTAAGTCCTCCCCTCATACTAGGTCTTGTAGCTACTTGACTACAAGGTCGTCATGGTGCATGACCTGCTGCTGGGCAGGACGATGCCTCCTCTGATGCTGGCACATTAAACTGTCTGTATGTACACATATTCACATGTATTTTGATGGTATGTGACACCTGTAATTGTTTGAAATTCACCCTGAGGAGGGCTGAACCGAGGTGCAAGAGAACCCTGCCTGGCCAAGATACAGCAGAGAAAATCTCTGCTGTAACCAAGAGTAACAAACTGCAGCAATTACCCAATTAAATCTAAGCCCCTCTTTAATCAAGACAATCAAGTTAAGAGGCCCTTGGGATTTTTGTGAGAAGGAGGAAGTCCTAATCATTGCAGTGGGAATTGCTTCTTTTTCTACCAGGTTTGAAGTTGCCCCCAAACTTACAGATGCTAATTTTGAAAGAGAATCATTAGTTTTTAATAAAGTATTTGCTCCTTGGGAGGTGTGGGGATGGACTGAAAGCATTTTGCCATGCAGTTTAGAGTTCATTAGTGCACCCATCAGGGAAAACGTGCAAGATTAATATTCCTTTTTTAACTGCCAAACCAGTAATTTGGAAAAAAAAAGTGCCATTTCTTCTAAATCTGAGTTCCAGGTGACTGCTTTTTATCTGAGCTCCATTAAATTATTCCCCTGCTAAATTTTCATGAAATAGGCTTTTTGCTCCAGCAGATGCTGACTCCCTGAGATAATTTTGAAAGCAAAACATTCTGTTTTTATTAGTAATGATCCATCTTCCACCCTGGTGCTATGAGGAGCTTGAGAAAGGTTTTTGTGCCTAGGTGTCAATTTTCTACACTGAATCCCTGTATTTTCACTAACATGAGTATGGGCAGGATGAGCTGGTTCCTCTTGTCTCGCTGGCTGTGGGTAGCACCAGGGTAAAACAGAAAGCCATGAGAGCACCTGGCAGTGATTCTGCCTTCAGACAAGTCAAGAGGCAGCATCCCTGGCTTCACACTCACTGCTCAGGCTTGTAGCTAGATCCCTCTCACCCTCATTGCCACTGCAATGTGAGACTGCAAAGAGGAGACTATCTTTGGGCTCAGTTATGGTAATTTCTTCCTTCCTTGGTTGTCCCATGTGATTCATTCCCTACTTTTATTTCTATGTGGCAACCACCAGATAAAATTTTTCTTCAGGCTCCTGTTTATTCTGGACTTTCACATGGCAAGTTTCCTACACAACCCTTTTTAAAAACACAGATTTATTTGCTTTTACTGACTCTGGTCAAAGCAGCTATTCTGAAATCCCATAGGGATGGAGCATTAGGGGCAGACAAATGTGATGAGCTGGAGCTGCTCCACATACCAAGTGCAGCTGGTTGAAAATAGCCTTGACCTTTTTATAAACTGAAGTGATGTCCAGCCCTCTTTTCACTGACTTGACATATTAATGTGCTGAGAGGACTGGGCAGAACTGCCTCAACATTTCCCAGGTGGTCTTTTCCTGGGGCATGTTTGCCTTGACAGATTTCTTCCCGTGCATGAACTCTGAGGCAGAAGGAATCTTTTACAAAGATTTTGTATTGCTGTCTATGATTTTTATGGCAAATTGAGCTTCCTTCATGTTGTTTTGCTTCCCTTCTTTCTTTCCTTGGTGACCTCACAGCCATTAATGCCTGAATTCCAGCCTTTATGTACCTCATTTCCTCTCTCTGCTGTCTCTGAGGAGGGCTGTATATCCATGAGCCATATGAGGTCTGGATGCTTGTACTGCAGTCTGAAGGGCTGTTCACATGGCATGATCAGACTGGGACCTATCTAGGTGTGTAGAAGACCCCAGAAGTCCGGGATTTCCTACCAGAAGCAGCAATGGAAACAACAACCTTGATTTGAGGTTTCCAGGCTCCTGCCTCTATGCTGGGAAGCCTGGAAGCCCCCATACTGCAAGGATTTGCAGGGTCCTCACTGTGGGAATTAGCTGGGTTTCCTGGGCAGCCAGAGGCTACTGAGGTCTGCGTCCCAGATATCCTCACTCCAGTGCAGTCCTGCCAACTTCCAAGGAGGAGATTCTTCCTTTCAAGCCATTTTACTACAGGTTTGGATTCATAGGCAATGCAGAGTCTAGGTGAGAGGAGAATCAGGCCTTTAATCTCAAGGAATGCAATGGCATTTTACCATGTCCTCTGAATTATTCTGCCAGAAGCATCTTGAATGTCTGTTTTACCTCCTCTAAAATGATCTGTACACTGCTCATCGATCATCCTTATTTCACAACTAACATGCCACAGGTGGTTCAGCAACCTGAGCGTTTGGACTGAAATAATTGTATTTTCTGGAGCTCTGTGCCTGAACCAGGAGGAAGCTGCTGGTGCATTTGAGATGTTTGGGTGTTGTGGAGATGGGGCATGGGGCACTTGGGTGGATGACTGGTCAGCCACCTGTGTCAGGCTCTGTCCTCCTGCATGCCAGCTCTCAGGAGCAGCAAATTTCAATTTTGCAGTAGATTATGAAGGCAAGACTGAAGCAAGTGAAAACTTCTTTCTCAGTTAGAGAACTCAAGGTTACTTTGCCTTAGGAACACAGGTCTACCTGCCTGGCTTGCTCCTATTTCACTGCAACCTGGACTTGAACGGCAAAGTGATTCTTGCATGAGTAGAAATTGGGAGTGCCTGAGAAATGTTCAGCACTCACAGTAGGACTGGCTTTTTGGAGAAGTTGCTTGTCAATCACCAAAGCCTAAATCTAATTTTAGGCATTAAGCTGAATATGAACTCTTGGAAAACATATGGCATTGATTCTACTTACAGATCAGTTTGAAAAGTTGGCTTGATATAGTCAAATGCTTTGAGTTGCTTTCCATTCCCAACAGGGAATGTGAAAAAAGGAGGAAATTCTAGAGCTGAGAGAGACCAGACATGGCCATGTTAGGTCCAATGGACCATGTTAGGTCCTAGCTGTCTATCCTCCCTGTATGACCACCTGTTTCTTCTTGAGCCCTGCTCTGGAACATGTGCATGTTGGGAAGGGACCTCACCAATAACTCTACACTTACAAAGCCACTGAGTAGTACAGAAAATACAAAAGACTACTCTGAAATACATGAAATGATGAAGTAAAGAGTTAATGAATCCTCAAGAAGCTTTAAGTTTGCATAGAGAAATCAGAGAGGGGAGGTTCACCAGTACATTCCTCTGGCCAAACCCACAAATGAAGATTAACTGAAAGTCTCCAGGGACAACAAACAGAACAATGTTCTGGCAAGGCCAAGAGTTTGTTTTGCCATTTGTTCTCTCTACATTACCATGGAATACAAGTGCTGCTGTGGGTACAAGAAGCAATAACCTCATACCCTGCATTTATCTCGGACACATCCTGAAGTTTAAACAGGTCATAGTTATCTTCTTTTGCACTGGACCACTTCACTGCTCTCTCCATGGAAATCCCTCTGTCTGGGGACACTCTGCCAACACCTTTGTTTGAGACTCTTGTCAGAGATTTCTGTAAGTAACGTGTTTGGATTGTGTTCCTGTTCTTTCCACGTTTCCTGGCTGGGAGTGCTCAAGTAGACAGATGTTGTGTGTGGAATGTTGGTGGGAGTGGGCTGTTTTGAGGCAATTGTCCAAAATATCCATGCAAGAGCTTCAGAATGAGAGTTGTGCAAATCTGCACTGCAAACCTGTTTCTAAGATGTGTGCTCATCCAGGTGGAAATCTGGGAAAATGGGAAGCATACAATGTAACCTACGTGTCCTGTTGTGCCTGTGTTGCAGATCACTAATGTCGTTAAGTACCTGAAATATGTTGCAGAAGCTAAGTGACAAATTATTCTGAAAAACATATAAACCTAAGGAAAAAACACCCCTGTTCATAGAGGGAAAAAAAGCAAAAGGCAGAAAATGAGCAAACTGCTATTATTTTTTATGAATTAATCACCCATCTTCAGATCTGACAAAATAGAGGAAGCTGGAGTCTCTTTTTGCTCTATTTTCAGCTGGTGCTTGAAGCAAAAGTGTCAGAAATCTCTCTGCAAAGCCTGTTCTGATGAGATTTCCAGCCAGTTTCATGAATGAAGTTGGTTTGGATTAACCGTGAATAAGTTCTTGTGCAGAGAACTAGCAAAGCATGTGTTCATTGATCACAGACACTTCTGTGTATGGTGTCTGACCCAACACTCAATAAAGGCAATGAGAAACCTACTGGGACAGCTTATCCAATAGCGGTGGAGCCACTTTGCAGTTCCAAAGCAGCTGGAGTCAGCTATTCCTAGACACTGGAAACTCGATGGGAGGGAAATTTGCTTATGATCTATTAATCTGATTCATGGGGGTTTGCATCAGGCCCAGGGACAAGTTCTCTACATATACTGCTCATTTACAAAACTGGTGTAGCAGATGAGACCTAGTAAGAGTCAAGCTCTCATCTTTTCCTCCTTCTGCTCTGATGCCTTATTTCCCATCAGTAATTAACAGGGATGGATGCCTACTTCTTCTGTGATTGTTTAACTGTGGGGACAGTTCCAGGGCTGTCCCCTGAGGATGTCTCCACAAGTCGCAGGTTTTTAAGTTATGCCTCGCTATCGATCCCCTGTCTGAACAATTAGCAGTGGTGCTTGCTCTGAGTCCAAAGGTGTCTGCAATCAACCCCACAATGATATTCAAGGAGAGCACTGTTTTAAAAGGCTGCCTCTCCTGAAGTGTGCTGCGTGTTTTAAATGTGACAGGCTACATGACAGGACCTGAACAGAGACATCTGAGGAAGCTTGGGAACTTCTGATCCTTGAGCTTGAGCCAAGCCATACTTTCTGACTTTTTGGCTTGGGAGTCTCTGGTTCAAACACACAGTTTTCACCTGCTTTATCATTTCCATAGCTTTATCATTCCTGCAGAATAATCACTGCTTTTAAGATGCCTGCCTTGATATAACCATGCAATTCTCTGCATGACAAAACCCTAAAAATCTGGTGGCTGGTAAATAAAAATTATTGAGAATGATTGTTTCATTTGAGGCATCAGTAATTTCAGCAGAGCTGTAAGGAGAACAGCTCAACTTCCCTGAAAATTTCAAAGGAACTTTTTCTTTTGTTACAAAGCTCTCTTTGCCTGCTCTGCAAACTCTAGTTAAGGCTCCTGGGGATCAGATTTTCTAGAAGTGGAAATCCAGTACTGAATGTCTGACGGGGCACCAGGGCTGCCAATTCTGCTTGTGAGGCTGTGTGAAAAGCTAATATGTGCGTTGAGAAGCAAAAGCACTGACTGAATGATCTTTCAGGAGTTGTGGGCTCAGTTCTTGTTTCTATGCAAGAATTCAATGTGTTCTATGTGTTTTCTGCACGACCTTCACGTGGTTGATCTTCTCCTTGTCCTCACACGGGCTCAGCTGCTAGACCAGTCTTGCAGTAGGTGAAAGAGAGTAGGAGAGGTCAGGCCTCCCATGTTCTTCTTTCAACAGCCTGGACAGCCCCACGGCTGGCAGGGCTTCTGCCTGGAGTGCTTGGGGCAGCAGGACACTGTGATCCTTATCCCGTATGTGCTGTCACTGCGCTCCCAAGAGGCTGTACCACCACACCACCTGTGGGGCCAAATGCCATATAGGGGATGGGGCTTACAGGGAGCATCCTTCAGGCATTGGTTTTCCTTCACAGCTTTTGTTTTGGAAAGTGGATAGTCTTCTGTTGCTTTTCAGCCTAGTGGCAAAGCTACTGGGGCTGGCAGCCCTCAGTTTTGGGGGCTGATGCAGGAACACAGGTTGGAGTGAGTCTGCTTGAAGAGTTCTGTGCTGATTAGGGTCAGATGTTATTGCCATAGGGGCAGTTAATTGAGGGGGTATCAATAAACAGCAGGCCACCTCTCTAGTTTTCCTTCTCTGCCTGTTATTTAACAAAACTATTGAGAGAAAGGCTCCATTAACTATACTTTTGTCTTTAATTCTGCAACTGCAGTAAAAGCCAGTATAGGAGAAGCCACTGAATACAGGATAGAATTGGTTCTGTAATAATAATAATAACCTGCTTTCCTCTTTGAAAATAAATATGGTTCTTAGTAGAGAGATTTACCCATTGCTGGCAGTCAATAAGGCAGGACAATTTGGGCTCTGAGTACTTGATTAGAATAACTTTAAGGAAAATTACCTTCCTGAATCAAGTAAGGATCCATTAACCTGATGAAACACGGTTTGCTTATCTGAGAGGTTAGGACTCATAACACAGCTTGGACTGCATTAGATGAGGCCTCTTTTAGAACAGAAAGTAATAAAAACACCATCTGTCATGCCTAGTCAATCAGACCTAGTATAAGAGAGGAATTATTCCTCTGACTTTACCATTATAAGATCATCTGTTTGTTAACAATGGGAAGTGTCAGGAATGCTGAAAATTGGTTTTATGCTCTCAAATTATTTCTAGTTGCCTTTATCTTGGAGAGAATTAATATTAATCTGAGTTTATACAGGAAAGAAATATTTCTAGATGAATACAATGCCAAGCCATTCCATGTTGAGTCTCTTGTGATTTATTGTTAGAGATAAAACTGAATGGGAGATAGAGGAAAAAGTGCCATGTACACTTTTCTTCTAAAAGTGATTATTTCTAGAAACAAATCTCTTGCAAGGTGCTGAGCACTCAAAGGTTCTTTGAAGTCAATTGAATGTATACAATTCACTCAAGTGGCTGTCTGCATCCTAAAGGACTGGCATGGCTAGATCTTGTGTAGAATAGGCATAGCTGGAGGTTGTGGAAAAGGTGTTTGCATTTTTTTGTATGGATGTATCAAAGTTATTAAATGTTGTCACTAATGGATTTCTCTGACAGTGTGGTCTCCTCTATTTACCAAGGATTACTTGGAGACATGTAAAGACTGACTGCCAGACAGCAAAGACAGCTGTGGGCACAGGATGTGGGAAGAGTGGTGGAAAGCCTGTACCAGTGTATCCCCAGCACTACTATGCACCAGCTGGAGTGGAAACACCCTCCCCACTTGTCACACACCACAGATGAGACTGCAGTGGATGTATTAATAGATACCCTTGCCTCCTGCTTGGGTATGTGCCATGCTGCTGCCCAGTGCATTCAGCACTGCTCTATGGCTTCTGGGTGGCCACAAGCTGGAGAACACCAGAGGGATTTTTGTGTGCCCATGGAAAAACCATTTCTTTGTTCAGGGTTGCTGTTTGCACAAGAGAAGCAAACAGAGTTTGCAGGTATGTGATGCAGAACTCAGCTGTTGTGTGGTGGGCACAGCCCCATGCAAGATCCTATGCAAGGAGGAAGGAGACAGTCTGGGGATAGAGGAGGATTAAAGCAAATGCCTAATTCAGTATTCAGTCGCAGCCAGGAGATGTGCTCCAGTTAAGGTAATGAGACTGGAGTTCTGGGAGAAAGATCGTTGAGCAGGAGGAAGACAACATGTGCTCAGGGGTGGCTGGGCACATCAAGGGAAGGCTGAGCACTCCTGGTCCCACTGATGTCAGGTGGATCAGATGCCACTCATCTCCTAGGAAAAAAGGACCTTCTTTGGGAATTAGCATGAGGATGAAGGATGAAGGGTCACAGATGAATTCTTCCTTCTATGAGAGTATAACCCTTATCCAGCCAGACTCTGAGGGGACTTATCATGAGTGCCAGTGGAGAACAGACTGTCCTGGACACAGGATGGCCAGAACGTAAAGAATTGTGCTAAAAAGTGTTAGGGTTCCTGGAGACTCAAACTCTGTATGGTTAGATCAACATTAAAAAAGGAAAAATATCTCTAATTTTGTGCCAGTTCCTCTGGGATCTGATGCAGGGAAAACCCACATGACTGCACTTCTCCCTGGAGCTGGTGAGAGCTGCTCCCACTCACTGTGTTAGCAAAATGATCCCCATGGTCACTGCGGGGGGAGGCTGAAAAGAATGGATGGCACTGCAAGCTCGTTATGAAAATGCAGGGAACCAGAGTTAATGAATCTTGGACAAGCCTCTAATCTGCCTGGCCCTTGAGGTGGTGGTAGAAGAAGCTGGGTGGGGAGGATCTGATTAACATCTCAGTGGAAATGACAGACCCTAGAATGCAAAAGGTCATATCATATCTGTCAGTGCTTGCATCTGGGAGGGGCCACTGTCAGAGAGCTGAGATCTCTTTGGATTAGATCTGGAAGGTTTTTTTTATCAGAACAGAGGTATTTTTGGGATTTACATGTTCTCTATCCCTAGAAGCTTGCCATGATGAAATACCGATTACACAATTGCAATCTGACTTAAACCATAATCAAAAAATCAGCTTTGTGCTGGGTTATGGTGAGAATACCCTCTCTGTGATAGCAAAGATTTGAAATTGTGCAGTGCATTATGTCTCCTGACACAGGAAAACTTGCAGAGAACAACAAACAGGCTATTTACTGTGGGTGTATGGAAAAAAAATTGGAAAAACTGGAATTCATGTCCTCTCTGAGATTTTCTTGGTCCAGTAGCCAGATTAATGAATGAAATCATTTGCCCCAGATGTACAGGAGATTATGCTGCTTGATGCTTGTTTTATGGCAGTGCAGTTAAGGTTAGCAAACTTGAAATAAGTGCTCATTGGCCTGACAATCACTGTAGTCAGAACCAAACCCCAGGGTCCTGCTGTCACATCCTGTAGCCCCCCCTCCTTCACTGCCCAGCAGACTCCCTCCCAGTTTCAGGCATCCTTGTGAGCTGGCTGTGAGGAATAGAGTAGTTATAGGATTTCTGGTTTCTCGGGACCAACTGCCTCACTGAAGCTAGTAAAAGCAGCATTTTACTCAGGAGCAGGGTGGGAGAGGGAGCTGGACACACCACCTGAAGAGAGCTACCTGAGAAATCAGTGCAGAAAGAGAAATTCCCAATGCAGTGTCTTTCCCAGGGGCTGGAAGTGAGCACAGAGAGTAGGGCAATGCATCCACGGGGTGACTGAGACACTGGATGCAACTGTCTTTCAGCATTCCTCCACACGCAGGCTGCTGCAGACTGTGATGTCTTCAGTGGCTGAGCTGTCCCTCAGAGCCTGTGGCACAATAAATCAGTAGCTGTTTCTCACTTGCTCTGATAATACTGCAGGCGGGGCAGCTTAACAGAGAGACTGCTGGGCTGGCATGTATGAGGTTTCAGCGGAGTCTACCTTCTTCAGGGTGTTTCTTCCTTCTTTTGCTCCTTTTTGAAATGGAGGTACTGGTATCTGCTCAATGAGATGCCCTGAGACCTGCTGCTGAAAGGCACTGTGTGAGATCCTGCTTCTGAAATCACCAGGGAGAAAATGTTCTTGGGACACCAAATGGTCCTCAAGTGTTTTTCCAAAGTTCTGCCTCACCACATACATCTTTCTTCAGCTGCACGGAAGCACCTCCCACCTTCTCACACCAGGAAGGGGACGACCCAGCCTCAGCTCCAGGCAAGTGAACTGGGTAAATGTTTAGATTTTTCTGTTTCCAGGCTCTCTCTGATATTCAGAAGTTCTGAACAGAGAGCCTGAGTTTAGCCTGAGCCAGACAGGTATCTCAATACCAACAGGTGTGGCACTGGGTGCCTGAGGGACCAGCACACTTTGTGACAGTCAGAATTGATCACTTGCACCCGAGAGAGACGAGCAGCAGTGAGTTAGAAACTGAGCTCACAGGCACTCACACACCTATCTTGCCTCTCCTCTTCTGCATTTTTTTTTCAGAGCACTCTCTCTGTTGCTTTACATACCTATGTGAACACTAAAAATAGCTATTGTTTCAACTAGGAGCTGTCTCTAAGCAGTGGGCAGCATTCCTAAAATGCCTTAAATTTCTATTGAGGAGGAACAAAGTACTATCATGAAGGGCAGAACATAGAAACATCCCAGGGACTGGACATGTTCCCATTGCCTGGAGCACCTGTATGTACATTTTCTCTATGCCTTGAACTTACTGAAACTAGTGCTACTAGTCAGTGCATGGTACCTTATACCATAGCAACTAGTACATCTTAGAAGTAGAGGGGAAAATATCTGGAAAATTATTCAATAGGTCCCTTAGCCCATCTCCTTACTGACAGCCTGAATAGTTAAATTATTTCTGATTTTCTAGGCAATATATAGCTTTCCTTGGTATTCACTTGCTGTTAATCAGTGATCTGTTCTGAAAGATCTCAAGTCTTAATCTGGAACCAGCTTCCATTTTTTTTTCAGTGTTTTTGTGTTACTCTCATCTTGAGAGCCTAGAAAGTAATTTAAATTCATAGTTGTATTTTGTTTGTGCTGAGTTTTCTTCATTTCCTGCCTCAGCTCTCTCATGTCCTGTGTTTTGCTTGAACATTCCCTTCAATGAAGAGAAAAATCCTAATTTTTCCTTGCTATGATGGCCTCTTAAATAATTGTTCAGAAATAAAAGCTCTTCCCCCTCTCTCCCTGCCCCAATCTTCTAATAAAAGTCACAAGCATTACCAAGTGAAGCTTTTTTATTTTTCTCGACAACTATTCTCCCTCCAGCTTTTCTTCTCTATTGTATTGTCTGGCCTGTAGTGCTCATATGTCTTTTCTGCTTGTTTTTCACAGTGCTTGCCCAGAGTCTCATGCTGCTGGCTTTGCCATGCTGCGCTTTGTACTTATCTATGCTATATCTTCTTATAATATGAATAACACTCCCTGGATCCTGGCCATACTTCCTACATTATAGATTTAAATTTTTCTTACCATCTATCTTTTCTTTAATATCTCTTCTGTGCACAGCCTGCTCTTTTGTAGCCATTATTAAAGTTTTGCTTCAATCCTTCTTTCACAAGCCCCTCACGATTTGCCATCATCTTTTTATGAGTTGTTCATGCTGTTCTTCGTCTTTCACTTCAGGCTTTGCATCCCTTGTTGCTCTACCAAATGAATCATCATATGTAGGAATTTATTCCTCATTTCATTTTGGAGTTTGATTGTGATCAGCTTAGGCTTCTAACTATTGCACATTGTAGCTATTGTTGTATGCTTCTCTTCACTCTTAAATTCAGGTGTCTCTTGGTGTTTCCTTAGTGCATCTTTCTAGTCCTCCTGCCCAGTTCCACTGGATCATCCTCTGTCCAGCTAATAGCAGAGTTCATCAGGAACTGTCTGCCTGCTTGTAGCCTTGACTTTATCTTGAGGTGATGATAGATATGGGGCCTTGAAGCAGGTGGGACTTGAGGGCAATAAAAAGGTGAAGGATGTAGACGTCTTCAGGGCCATGATGTTGGGTGATGGAGACCACATTTTACTCTATTGCTGAACTCACTTCAAACTACTTTTGTGTCTGCAGAAAATATTTGGGATTTTCCCCTGCAAAAGAGTTTCCCTAAAGCCTCTCTGAAAGTCACAGCAATTTACAGGTTATGAGGGAAAGCAGAAAGGAGTAAACTGTGGAAGTGGAGTTGAAAAATTGTTGATTTTCCTTCAGGCAGCTCGTGGCTTGAAGGTGAAAAAGGGTTTGGGAGAACAGCTTGTTGATGTTATATCTGCTTTCCTGTGTGATAGGTGAAGAGCTGGGAACTGAAGCCAGTCTGTCAAAGGTTGATGAAACCCTGTGTCTTCTCACAACCTTAAACACTAGGTGCCCCATCCCTGGAAACCTTCACAATAAGGTTTGACAGGGCTTTGAGCAATCTGATCTAGTTGAAGATGTCCCTGCTTATTGCAGAGGAGTTGGAATGGATGGACTTTGAAGGTTCTCTCCAGCCCAAACTGGAATTTATTCTGTGATTCTGTGATAATGAAAGACATGTATAGTTAAGACCAGCTCTGTAGCTGGTGTACAGTGTCAAAAATTTGGATTTTTGACCAGCTTTAGATACTGTCTAGTCACAGAGCCAGTCTCTACCCTCAACCAGAAGTAGTGATTTTATTGAAAGATAGTGTAGCTACAGTGTGAAGTGATTGATCGTGAACATCCATGAAAGGTGCCATGCAGCCTCAGAGGCTGTATTCAAGAAAGGCAGATTCCCTATGACATTTGAGAGCTGAGGAGAGATGACTTCAGATCAGAAATAAATGGAAGTTTAACTATGTTATTGGTGGCCAAAGGACTGCTGCTGAGAAGTGAAAGATTAACAGCAGAGTGGAAGAGAACTGGGATTGCTCAACGAGGTTCATCTTCAGGCACGACAGAGCTGGGGTCATCCAAGGCACGGGAAGCAGCTGGAATGGCAGAGGGGGACTGCACACCACAGCCTGCAAAGGAAGCCCAAGCTGGTGAGAAAGTTTTTAAAGTTTTCTTCTTGCTGATAGTAGGGGAAACTGAAGGAAAAAAGGCACAAGGAGGGATGAGAAGTTTCTCTGATTGTTACAGGTTGACTTGTGATGAGATGACAGGCTCTTAAATCTAAAAACAGATTAGGTACATAATATTGTTAGTGGTATTAATCTAAATGCTTTCACAATTTTGAGTCTAATGGCTGGTGAATAGAGGAGAGATGTGGGTTTGAAGGCTTCTGGCATATTTTCCTGGTTGTTCAAATGATTTGATACATCATTTTCTTAAATTACTTTGAAGTTTGGGAGAAGTCTGCAGGCAATGGAAACCACTCTTGATCTGTATAAATCAGTTAAGCACTGCTCTTTCTTGTGATCAAAGAATTGGAGAAAATAAGCTAGAAGAGATCTCCAGAGGTTATCACATCCTTCCAGGGTCTGGTCACCAAGCCCAAAGTGTTGCTGCCACACATTCATCTAGTTTCTTAAAACCTTATCTCAGAAAGAGAAAAAGAGGTGAGAAATACACATATGGTAAAAGGGCTATAAAAGTATAGTCAGTGTATATGAATTAAAAATAAGACTCATTATTAAAAGACAAGTGTGGCTGAGCTGAAAATTAGGAAGGGATTGTACCACGAGATGAATGCAGGTAAAAATGAAGAGATTAGTTGAGTATAAACAGCATAAGGTGCACAGTACTGCAGCAGGGAGTAATGAGAATGTGAAGATTGTAAGAGCGATGTGAAAATGCAGATTGTCTTTCTGAGGATTTGGGAACCCCCCAAAAATTAAATTATGAACAAAAAGTCATAGCAAAATGTATTCATTTTAATGAACTTCTGGTTATGCAAGACATCTGGTAGCTGAATATAACATTTAAGCATGAATCATCCTACAGACTCTCCAGTTGCATAAAGGATAATTCAGAAGAGAGGAGATCTTACAGAAAGCAGTCCTTGCTTTCATACTTATCAGGTGAAGTTGTTTGGCACAAGATTTTCATAGAAACTCAGAAGGGCACCTCATCCATATGCCTGCTCTGAGACAGAACCTGATATTTATGTAGTCCCTAATGCATTCTTATATAACAGACATCATGTGTTGTCTGAACCCTGCAGGCTGAGCCACACCATCTCTGTTCCAATGCTCATCTGTCCTCACTGAAAGCCAAATTGGAAAAAGGAGCCCCAAATATTATTTACTGAAAAAAGTCAGTTATTTCTCTCGTCCTCAACAAAAATGGATTATAGTTCATCTCTCTGGCTGTTTTTCCTGTCAATGGAAAGGAGTAGCATTTGGTATTCTTCTTTCCCAAATATCATCATTTTCATTCCAGAGTAATAAAATGGTTTCTCCCATTGTACAACACCATTTTGGAATCATACTCAGTTGTCCCCCAGGCTTCTTCACCCTGGTTTTAAGCACAAACAAGAACACCATGCTGGCTGTGCTGAAGTTTTCTTTGCTTATGGAAAAGCTGAGCACCTGCATGTTTCATGCTTTCCTAATCTGATGGAAAACCATTGATACTCTTAGAGGGATTCCCCAGTTGTCTGCTATTATGGGCATTGCATATGGACCCTATTTCCTTGTGAGAGATCAGAGACAGTAGAGTTATATCACATACAGAGCTGCTCTAGCTGTTGCTCCACTTACCAAAGAATAAAACTATGGTTTTAGAGCATTTTTTCCAATCTGAAATGGCTGTTTTGTAATCCTTATTCTCCTTTTGGTGCTCAGAAGGGATTATCTGATCAAGTATCTCTCTCACTATGGAGGAACACTCCTGGAGGAACAGTCTGCTTTTTTAAAGGCAGTGGTGGTGCTTATTCTGCTTTTGCCCTTCACAAGGGAAGTGGCTCAATATGGTATTCAGCACTTGAAGGTGAATTTCATCCGGCTCTGATGATCTGAGCACATTTGAGATATCCAAATATTATTTAAGCAGTTTTTTGTCTCATTTCACACAAACTCCTGCTGGTTCATTTCAAAGGTGTTGCATACCTTGTTGCAATTTATTTTTCTAGAGAAAATAACAAAAAGGGCACAAGTTTCCTGGCTTCTCTGGATGAGCTTTTGTTTACTTTTGTTTTACTTGTTTTCTGGTTTAAATAACAGCTTTTTTTTTTCCCTTCCTCTTTCTCCAATATTGACAGCATTTCAAACACCTTTTCTTATTGCCTTTTATGTCCCCTTGCTAGCTGTAGTTAATTTTGGGCCTTAGTTTTGCAGGCACACCTCTACTGCTCCGTGTTTGATCTGTTTGTCTATACTTGTCTTCAGAAATGCCACGTTATTTCCATTTGTGGTACAATTCCTTCCTGATTTTCAGTCCAGTTACACAGGTCTCCTTCTATCAAGTTTTAGTCTGTATTTGTATCCGAGGTGCTTGCAATTTTATTCTCCTAAACTTGTTTTTGCTTTTTGCTCCAAGTTAACATTTATTGCCAGACATTTGAATTCCTTTTCTTCCTTTCTGTCTGAGAAGACCTTCTGGCAGCTAATGGCTCTGCAGTGTATCAGACAAGTAGTATGTTAATCCTACTGACTGATAGGGATTTTCATGCTAGTATTAAAAAAAAAGTCATTTAGCTTATGTGATGCATGGGGCTGTATACACACAGAGGAAATATAGCTGCAGGAGGCTGAAAACATTAAGGCATCACTGCAGCAGCATGGGAGTGCTGTGCAAGGGATGGTGAAACCTTTCCTGTCTTCTATTTGTATTATTCCTTTAATAACTCTGCTGTGTTTGCTCTGCTTGCCTGTGTATGGCAGAATACGGCAGTTTTCTACTGGGAGCTGTATAGACATACCTGGGACATGAGATGCCAGCAGAGGGCACAGAAATATTTCTGCCACCTCTAGCACGGGGTCAGACTTGCAGGACATGAGTACTTGCCAGCCTGGTGTGTAGGGACAGGACTCATGTGAACAAGACCTCTTCTGCCCCCAACACTGGGTGTGCTTTGGAGCACTTGTGCCCATGAAAAAGGCTGATAAACCTGAGCTCCCTGGAGGCTGCACCTCGGTAAAAGCAAGGCTGTTCATTTGTGAAGGTCACTGGAAGGGCTGAAGACAAGGAGCTGGTTTGTGGCAGGACAGAGAAGGTACCAAACTGTTGTTTTGCCACTGCTGTAGAAGAAAAAAATAACAAGGAAGGGGTAGAACTTTCTGGCATCATCTGGAGTTTGGCCTTCAAGTCAGCTGCCCAGCTGACCCCATGTTTAGCTGCCCAGTTAGCAACAGTGAAATGGGATCTCTGGGGATTTTCAGAGGAAGCAATGCAAATGTGGATAGTAAGTATACTTCCTCTATGCAGTCCATCACATCTGATTCCCCGTGAGCAGTAACTGAAGCCAGATTAAGGATCTGTGGTGTGGCCAAAGGCCTCTTTCCTGGTTCGTTAGCTGCAAACCTGGTTCTTGTGATAACCTAGCACTATCAGCAACTCAGTACTCACACTAAGGATGAGTTTCTGCAGACTCCTTGTACCAACTCTGGATTCTGGGTGTGGTCTGTGCACTGCTGATAAGAGAAGGGAGAAATATTTGGGAAAATTCTTTGAACACTTGTCTTTTAAAGAAGCCAAGTGTAAGAGAAAGAAAAAAACCTCTGCACTGTGCTGAGGATACAGCAAAGCCACAAGCACTGAGGATAGTTTATGGGAAGGTTGGGAGTTTTGCTCTGCAATTGCAACTGGCATTGGAAGAATACTGATGAACAGCTCCACTATTGCCATGGGAAGGGCATGGAAGGAGGGACAACAGTGTACCTGCAGGGAACTGAGCCCACATAGCTGCAGGGGGAGTCCAGGGACTCCCAGCACAGATAGGCTGTATTTGTCACATATGAAGCCCCAAAGTGATCTTCTGGACAATAGAAAGTAGAGAGAGGGATTTGGGCTACTTCTGGGTGCTGGCTGTGCCCCCTTGATTAAACTGTCCCGTGGGAAAAAACAAGGTCATTCTAGGGAATTGGTGTGGGAATGAACCCTGGGTCACTTTACTCCTGCAGTAGCAAAGAAATGATTTAACACAGTGCAGGCATCTGTGACATCCAGTGTCCAAGGGTTTGGTGTGATGAACATTTTAGTAGTTATGTCTTGGAATGTGTGGCTTTCCAGTGAAATGAGATCCCTGAAGAGTAAACCTGTCATTACCACACTGGGAGGTAGATGCATGCTATGCTCCTAAATCCGCAGGCTGTAGGTGTATCTAGGACCTGGGATTTTTATTCAGCTCACATCTGTGCAGCATCCAGCACTGTGCTGGGCTGGTGCATGTACAATAGCTGGGGGCATGCCAAACAACAGGGAGGGGTGTGCCACAAAGTGCTGACAGCCCCAACCTGTGACTGATTTAGACTGTTTTCTCTGACTCCTCTTGAACTCTAGAGTTGTCTTTCCTGGTAGCATCTCCCTCCCCTTTCTGCCCTGGCTGCACAAATGTGCTCAATTAGGGTTAACTCAAACTGAATCAAACTTCGTGCCTGATGTTGGAAATCTTCCCAGTCAACTCACCACAGCCACATAGCATGGTGGGAGACAAGGCGAGAGGGGAGATGAACGCTTTTCAGAGAAATGAATCCAAGGAAACTTTGTTCACTTTTATTTCTGCAGGAGATGATCCCCCCAAAGGAGATTTCTCTCTTCAGAAAAAATCCCCGGTAAGTGTTACTGCTGGTTTTCTTTGCTTTGCTTTCTGCTTAGCTTGTTTTAAACATTGCAAGATCTCTCTGTTCTCTCCTCTGTTATGCTCTGGCTGGAGACAAACACCCTTTCTTGCAGAGGGTTGAAATAAGCCTTAACAACTCAAGGCAAAAATCCCTCTACTAACCTGATTAAGTTAAGAAAGTGCACTTTAAAGGGAAAACACAAACTGTCTGAATGTTTGGGGAAAAGGGTGAGATTTTTTGTTGCCTTTTTCCTGAACACTACTTTCCTTGTGGGAAAGAACTTGGATCTCTGAAGTGGATGGGGCTGTTGTGCATAGGAGGGAGGGAGCTGAACTCTGTTTAGTTTGATGAAACCCACCAAGAAAGGGTACCCAGATGCTGAAAAGCAGAAGGAAGGACAGGGATTGAGGACAGGCCGCTGATGAGTGTTACAGAGCCCAACTGTAGTGCCAGAGCCTTGGGTTTTCATCTTTGGCTCTGATTTAAAGCCTGATTCAGGAGAATGTGTTGCTGCCTTGCAGCTTTGATATTTGTGCAGGTTTTCAGGCTAATTCTTGTTGAGTCCTTGACCCCTAAAAACTGTTCACTGCATAGGATTCAGGAAGAATTTGGCTTATATTGCAGCTGCTTTGACTTGCAGGATAATATGTAATACTTGGTCTTAAAACTCACAGTCATGTCATTAGCAAGCCAACTATTTAATGCAATTTTAATTGCTATGTAGACATTAACTATTGGATATCCAGAACTCCTGGGAAATATTAATCTTTATCCCATTTTGCCCTTAGTCAGCAAGAAGGAGAGCTGAAAACAAAGGTCTCCTATAGTGGGTACTTTAAGTGAACTTTCTTTTTTCCAAAGACACAGTCTATCAACTTCCACAGTATCTTTAAGAGATCCATAATCCCACAGATCCCAGGCTTGCTGTGGCACTGCAGACTATCTGTGTGTTCGTGAATCCAGGCTTAACCTCTTTGCTTTTGCTGGGGCTGTCTGCTGAGCACGGTGCGCCTCTGCGAAAGCGAGCAAACTGCACCTGGCTCTCCGCATGGATGAAAGCTTTCCACTTTTGGATGTCCAGGCAGGCCACAGGCAGGTCAGTGATACAGTGGAGAGAATACATGAGGGTTTCTGCATGTGCTGATGCCACCTCATGACACACAAACCAGATGGAAGTACCCCTGCTTGTAAGTTGTTGCTGTGTGTTTGTAAGCACTTTCTCAGGGTCGTGGCTCAGGCACTTGGGGAGGTTTAGCTGGGAAGTCACTGCCCCCTGCTCTCCTTTTCATCCTTGCCCCTGCTTATCTGTAGGAGGTGCCATTCCAGAGCAGGAGTGGCTGAAATGAGTCACTGCACCTTAAACTGGTGCAGATAAATCCATCGGGACTGGTGCACTGGGTGTGGAGGGGTGAGTTCAGGCAGCAGAGCTCCTGCCACTTGTCCATTTGGTTTGGACAGTCACTCTCTGCACCTCCGCCAAATGGTATTAAATGACATGAGTATGTATAGTGAGGTCTGGGAAGGAGAGAAAGAAAAAAAATCCCTGTTGTACAATTTTACTTCCAATTTCATAAAATGCCTCCCAGCACCCACACGAAGTATAATCTGCCTCTTATGGATTTTCTTCTTTTATTATGAAAAACTTGTCGGAGAAAAATATTCTGTATGTGCATATGGTTGTGTGTTTGTGCATTTACAGCTTGTATATGCCACCATTTTTTTGGCTAGTCTAAAAGCAGGAGGTCCCAGTGCAGTTTCCAAGGGAGCCCACTCTTTCTTACAAGCCATTTTGCTGAGTACAATGGTTTCAGAGTAAATAATAAATTAAATGAGTAATTATGTATTTACTTTAGTAAACCAAAAAGGTCAAGGGTTTCTTATAAAAAGGCAGCCTATATTTAGTGAGAAAAATACATATATATTATATATAAAAATATTTGTCTTTAGGGGATTAATTAATGGAAAGTAGGGGGAGGGTGGGAGTTGTGGAGTTTTGATTTTTTTACAATCAGTCTGTTTTGTTGCTCATTCATAATGTTGAGGAAGACAGCATCATTAAGCTAGACTATTCTAAATTTGATGCCATTGTTTTGAGAATTCAGATAAGCTTAGGTCCCTTGGTGGTGAAATAAACCTGAATAAACACATCTATTTTGGTACTGTATTTGCATTTGGGACTCTGGGAAGAAATACAGGAATTTATTGTTTCTGACATGAGGCACAGAAATCCATGTGAAGAGTTCATCTCACTTCACTGGCCCATACCATGGCTGTTTAAATCTATAAGTAAAGTTGTATCTGTTAATATCACACTCCCCCAAATTCCTCACCAAATCCTTGGCCAGCCTCTCTCTCCTGCTAATGGGCAGAGGCTGGGCAGTGCTGTGAAAACCTACTTTCCTGTTGCGAGGCAGTGGAGCTACTAAGCAGCTGGAAGCTGAAAGCTGCTTAGCTCAGACCACTATGGGGTAGCAAGAGGGACAGAGGCCCACACAAGGTCGTGCCAAGACTCATCTGTTTAATGCCTTGTATTTCACTTGGGAAGTGCTGATGTTAGCTGGAGTAAAGTCAGGCTCAGAGAAAGAGTGGCCACACTTAGACAGGTTTGACAGTCCCATCGCTTTGTTTTTTTAAAGTTCTGATTAATAAATTGAATTATCCATAGCTATGCCAGCAATCTTGGAATATGAAATGGATGCCATGCCTGAGGGAGTGCTGGACAGAGGGATGATGTTCTGCTTCAGTGAGTGGTGGCACAGCTCAGCACAAGTAAGAAGCAGAGACTGAGAGAGGTAGCAGCTTCAGACACAGAAGCAGACAGCAGATCCCTGGGGTCTCCCAGTTTTTGAGGCAAGGTCTGGTACTAGAAGAGGGAGAAGTTTTGGGGCAGGCTGGCGGCTTATATGAAGTGCGAAAGAAAACGCATCCAAAGGTGTTTTTTTTGTCTCAGTGACTTTTTAGCATTGCAGTTGAGAGTTGGTAGCACCCTTCCAGTGGAGTTCCTGGAGCTACAAGCATGGTGGGCTGCTGACAGCCCACAGATCCCCATGACAATCCTTACTGGGCCCATATCCAGGCTGATTCACTGGGGAGCCTTAATCAAAGCAAGAGTATTGTGAAGTCTGCTCTTTCCTTTGACTCCAGCTCACAGGCCAGTCAAGCAGCTGTGGGCACTTGGTTTTTGGACTGGACTCCTCTCCACCATTCCGACACTGTGGGAATACGTTGCTGGGGTGAAGGCTTTGACAGTGGATATGTTCTTGTTTGTCTCCCACAGAAACTCTGTGGCTCCAACTACCCCCTGAGCATTGCCTTCATTGTGGTGAACGAGTTCTGCGAGCGCTTCTCCTACTATGGCATGCGAGGTATGTGTCTGGGGGGTGACTTTCCCACCCTGAGGTCTTTACACAAACTAGATTGGTGTTTCTGAGCTGAGCTGTGTGTAGTATCAGCTGTCTTTCAAAGTTAATTGACATTTTGGAATGAGTATATGAACAGTATACCCTAACATTGTTGCTGTATCTAAGATGAGAAGAAGTTGGGACTAGAGGGCTCCAAATGTACCTTCCAGTCTAAATTATTATACAGTTCTCTATATGAAACCTGGTTTTGATGTCTTTCATAGTTGATGTGCAATCAGTGTGTTTGGGAATTGAATCTTACAGGCACCTAATCTGCAAATAGAAAATGTGCATAAACAGAACTACAGGTTAGTGTAAGATAAGCTAGAAAATACGTTTTTCAGTTTAACATAAATGTTTATGAGCAAAGGATGTCAGATACTCATATATCTCAATTTAGCTTCTCCTTTGTCAGAGATTATGAGGAACAGGTCTGGAAGCACAAATCTTTCCATAGCACTTCTCAGTTGCTAGACCAATCAGTAGTTTTCTTGCCATCATGATCCTGCTTACCTGCAGATATACACATTAATTATCTGATACGATTTTTTTTGTTTCCTTTTAGCTGTCCTGACACTGTATTTCTTAAGCTTCTTCCACTGGGATGAGAATCTCTCCACTGCTGTGTACCATGCCTTTTCTGCGTTGTGTTATTTCACACCTGTCATTGGAGCCATCATGGCAGACTCATGGCTGGGGAAATACAAGTAAGTGAAGACATCTCTCTAATTTAGTCAGCATGTGTCCATGCCATGCAGCCTGTGCAAGAACAGTGCTGTGTGTGCTCCCAGTTTTGAGCTAGCTCAGACTGCAGCAAAGACACACTTGTGAAGGTCAGCTTCTCTCTGTTAACAGAGCTCATCTGTTTGCTCATGCTGTTCTGTGCTTGTCTAACACCCAAAGATCAATAGGCAACAAAGTTGGGACAAACAAAATGTTACAATAAACCTTTTCCTCCACTGTCTTTCCCTACCTGACTTCAAGAAGCTGTAGTGTAGGACAATTAACCCTCAGTTTGCTAAGGTCTGCTTCTGAGAAGGATTCAAAGATAGTGAGGAAGCAATGTCATAATGTAGATCTCACAGATTCAGATGAAATGTCACTAACTGTAATGTACTCACACTTCTCACAGTATAGGTAATGTTTCAGCACACCCACTTTTATGCCTGAGAAACCTGTGTTCTCTCAAATCATCTCCATCAGCACATAACCAGGTAAACTCTTCCTGAGTAAGAGTCCTTAGGCAGTCTTCCCTTCTGATGATAAGTTGTGTAGCCAACATCTACCCCAGAGTGGTGATGAGCAGCTGTCAGGGTGATGAAGTGCAGCTGAACTCTTCTCTCTCAGACTAAGCCTATCTGGCAGAAGAGTCTCAATAGGAAATAAATAGCTGCCATAAGCCTATCCAGAAGAAACTCTTAAGGAGCTATCAGTGTCCTTTTTTCTCTCTGCTCAGTTTTAGTCATTTTCTTGTCCCTTTGAATGAAAAAAATAACAGTGGGGCTTTATTAAATTCATTATTTAAGGTCACCTAGCAATGTTCATTGGTATTTGAGGATGCCTATCTTGCAGCATGATGCTCGTGTGTTAGGCAAGATACTTTCCTTGGAGTAATCCCTATAATTTAATGGGAAGTGGTTTTTGCTGGACCTTGGCCAATATAACAGATTAGAGGGGCTTTTAGGAATGATCTGATGTGGCGCTAAATTAGCTGTTGCAACTGGGGTTTGTATGCATCAGGGACCTCTTCCATGCTCAAAGCTCATAGGACTTCTAGTGTTTCTGTCCTTACAAGTCCTTTGATTCCCTCTGTATGTGTCTTCAGCACATGAATAATACATAGATTTCTCTTAAGCTAGAAGGTGGTGAAGGAATAGAATACACTCAAGAGTCTTATTATTCTGCTCATATTTCCTCTTCTCTCTCACCAATGCATGGGAAGCAGGTAGATGAGCTCAGTCTTTCAGAGATACTTGGGACCCAAAACAGACTTAAAATCAGGAAACCACACTCCTAATTCAGGTTTGTTGGTTAGGTGGGTTGAATGTGGGCAACAGTCTCTAGACATCCCTTCCAGTCAAGGGATTCACTAATGCATATCCTACAAAATGCCAATTATTAGAAATCTGGAAAGTGAGTTGGACATGAACAGTGCTCTTTTCTTTGCAGTCTTCCATGCATGACAAAACTGGAACACTTTTCATTTATTCTGCTCAGTAATGTCTATAAATAAAGCAGGGGCTATCCTTCCTTATCTGAATCCATTTGCATATTCCTTCTAGTGCCCTCAGTGTTGACACGAAGGAATTATAGCTGCCCACTGTACCACTGGTAGAACAAACCAGTTCCTTGTGTCTGCCAAGTAGAGCTGCCATATCAGGGCACATGAGCACAGTCTGTTTTCAGACCGTACTTCACCCAGCACCTTCAGTCACTGCTGTTTGCTTTCCTCACAGGACCATCATCTACCTCTCCATTGTGTATGTTGTTGGTCATCTGATAAAGTCAGTTGGTGCCATTCCATCCCTGGGCAACCAGGCAGTTCATGTGTAAGTAGCCCTTGAAGCCACAGTGCTGTAGCAAGTTGTGATGGTAGTTAGTTTACCCAAGCCTGTAACTTGTTTCATCCCCATCAGGCCAGCATTTTGGGGGCTCTGCATGGATTACTTTCATCAGGAAAAGGTTAGGAAGGTCTGAGCAGAAGGGTGGATCTAGTGTGTGAACATGCCAGATGAATTTGGAAATCACCACACAGACTCTAACCCCTTTGACACAAGCACCGAGGATCACCCCTCTCCACTATACCATGCTACTGGTTTGGTCTCCTCTATCCAAATGCCTGCACCAGGCTCCTTCCTCCCTAATTCATCAGCACAGCTGCCCAGCTCAGCAAGGTTCCCCCATGTGCATGGGAACACGTAACTGAAATACATCTTCTGATGACAAGGGAAGGGTCTGTCTCTTCCACAGGATACAACCCTCTAGATTCAGAACTGATAGGCTTGTCAGAGTAGTGTCTCTGAAACCACCAAGCTGGTTTTGTCTGTGTGGCCCTGAATCAAAAAAATGCACGTGCAGGCAGGAGCACATGTTGTTTACAGAACAGTTTTCTTTTGTCCCAGACCCGGCCAGTTCTGATACTCTTGTTCACTGGAGACATAATCTGTCAGGCCAACAATGGTATTTTGAAAACCACCGGGAAGTAGAAAGCACACAAGAATGAGCCTAATTTGAACAGTTTGTCTCCTCTTACCCAGGCTACTAGGTTGCAAAAAGAACTCTCCTTTTTTTTTTCCCCCTTTTTCTCAATTGATCTCTGACAGCTTTTGTTGTCATATGAGTAAAAATAATTCCACAGATCTTTGATCTCCTCTATGTCCATTAGACCTCAGAACAGCAAGAAACTGACAAAACCAGTTTGGCTAATTAACTGGTATGGAATGCAGAAATTAGGGTAATTATTTTGTTTTTCAAAGTATTTGGATATTTAATTTGTTTGTTTATCTAGCTCATCATATTCCCCGTGTGCAAAAGACAACATTATCAGAGGAATCATGGTTGGGTGACACTAAAATGCTCTCATAAGCTCTGGAAAGGTTTTGCATTGGTGATATTTTTGTTCTTGCACGAAGGGTCCTGTCTATGGTTGGTCTGTTTTTGATCGCCCTTGGAACGGGAGGTATCAAGCCCTGTGTCTCTGCATTTGGTGGGGACCAGTTTGAAGAGGAACATGTAAGACTTCTTTTCTTTCCTAAAATCTGCAGTGTCTGCTTACTTTGTGAGGACATTTATGTGATCAAAATCCTGTTGTGCTAGAATAAGGGCCAGTTTTCTGGAAAAGACATAGTAAGACATGAGGTGGGATGGTTTGCGTAAGACTTGAGAGACTCTAGATGCTTCAGGAAGGCAAAATGACAGCAGAATGGGATTGATACTGGAAAGGACAGGTCATAATTGCATAAAATCATCTAAATGTTAATTGGACATCAGAGTAGTTGAAAAATCCTGGCTTGCATATCACAGAACTGTATATATCATGGATCAGCTTAATGGGGTGATTATAATGCACTGCAGTGGAATATGGCAAATGAAAGAAAAGACTGTATCACCAGCCTATGCTTCTGTGGGATTTTTTCCTCAAATCAGTCATAATCTATGTCTTAGATGTTGTTCAGAAAAAACTGTAGGAAATTAGAGTGTTCTGCAAGTAATGCCAGAATGTTTTCTGGACATTTCAGAATGGAAAGTTCTGAGGAGTTGAGAAAATGTTTGTGCTGTGTATCCTGTGAATTGCAGTCCAGGTGCTGCTTTGTGTCCTCATTCTCTGTCAAGAGTGCTTAGCCCCTCATCTGCACTAATCTCGAACTCCCATTATTCAGCACAGGGGCTCAACCAGGGATGAGATAGTGCTTAAGGAAGTAAAGCAGGTCAGGAAGTGCTAATCCTCAGGCAAAATGCAATTGACTTCAAGTTAAATAGATTTATGTTGATCTAACACACAAATAAAAATTTTTATTTTCTTAATGACAAGTATTCAAATCAGCAATTGTGTGCATGGCATACGTCCATTATGTGCATGGTGTAAGTCTTCAAATCTGTAGAAGGCCACTACAAAAAAGAAAATAAGTGTTGGGGTCTGTGGTGAATAGGCTTAAACTCAAGGAGGATTATTTAGGACTGACAGTGTGAATTTTTTTTCCAGAAACAGATCTAGAGAAATACTGGAAAATACTAGGGCTGTTGGGAGATGGAAATTCCCATCAATGGAGGCATTAAAGAAGGACATTAGACTAATAGTGTGTCAGAAAAAGCACTGGTAAAGTTGGATAAGAGTTGGCCCCTTGGACAAGGAGCCCAGTAGGGCAGTTTGCTCCTGGTTTTTTGCAATGTCCTAGTATGAAGTCAACATGTAATGAAATAGTATAGGCTAAATTTAGAATTTTAGGAAGAGTTGTGCTTTCTGCATGTGAACTGAGTGATGCTGAAATGATGAAGCTTTGATTACTAAGAAGTAACAAAACATGGGATGTTCTGTGGTCACTTGTCCAAAGTAGATCCTCCTGCAGGCATGTTCACATGCTGTCAGTTGCACCTGGTGCTTTAGGAGATGCTGCAGAAGGGGGATCAGCAATGCTCTGGTGGTCACCAGCCTCCCAAGCTGGCACAACTGACCAAAAGCAGGTTGGCAGCACAGCACATGTGCTCTGGATAGCTGCATGCATCCCAGTGCATGGACATCCTGGCTTGCTGCATCAATAGTTGTCCCAAAAGAATTCTAAGAGGTCCAACAGCAGCATTTACACAAGTGCTACTTCTATGAATATTAATGATTAATAGTGTTTATCCAGCATCTTTCAATTACCACCTAATTACAGTATGATAATATGTAGCACTTATCTTCAGAGTGTTTTATAGACTTCAGCTAATGAATATCAGCACCTCTCTCAGGCACATACATATTATTATTCCAAATTTATGACTACAGCTGCATTACAGAGAGAAAACCTGAACTGCCCGTGGTTATGTGGGCCTGTACCCATTCTTCAGCATTCAGACTACATCTCTCCAACAAATTTATCAACTACAAAAGCTCAAACATTCACCTGTGTGCTACCTTAAAGAAAAACTAATTTAGAGAAAGAAAACTGTAAAAAGCATTCTGGTAAGGACAATGTGTTCTGCTCTATTCATTCTTTTTCAAACATTCTTTTCAAAATAGAAAGTATTCTATTTTACCATTTTGAAATGACTTGGCCTTTCAGAAGAAGAAAATGTTTTATGCTATGTGATAGGAAGTTTAAGTCATCAGAATTTGAATGAGAAGTTTTGATTTTGTAAGGAATGAAAGGTTTGAGGCCAACCAGAATATTTCTTTCCTTTGGAGTGGTGTTTGAGGGGCATTATGTTTTATTGTCTTCCACTCCAGGTACATTGAAATAAGTTTTGAAAATTCCCTATGAAATGAAGCATTTGATTCTCCCTTAATTTTCACGACACCAATAAACTTCATCTGAGTCCTTAAGTGTACAGGCTTAGTTGTTTTGTCTGAAAACTTGGGATGAGGTAGTTCTGTGTATAAATAAGTAAATTGCCCCTGCTATTCCTAGAGTAGTTTATGTTTTGAGGTAAATGCACAACATCAATCTGATCCTCTTTTAAGTAGTTTAGGAGCGCAATAGTTTTGGATCTGCCACTTTGAGAATGGTACTACTAAAGACAGTGATGGGGACTGATTTGGCTAGAGGTCAGATAGGGAAAACAGATTTATCTGCAGGAGATTTCCAAATTCCTTTGAGTATGACATTAGAAGTCCAAGTTAAAATTGCCTGAACAAAATTATATTTATGATATGTTATATGAATGTGAAGCTGCTGCACGTATTAATTAGGGACCAAAGCTGCTTTCAAACAGTGCAGTATGGTGTTTAAGGTGCTAAATAGCTTTCCTTTGTTTCTTTATTTTCTGGTTGCCAAGGAGATCAGGATTATCATGTACAGTACCTTTTCTCAAATTAACTAATCCAAATCATGTTGTTAATGTATGTCTGCTATAAAGATTAAGATAATAGGGAGGAAATTCTTTATTCCAATCAGTATAATTTGCAAGCTGCTGGCTCCTTATTTTTGTAGTTATTTCAGCTTTTCTCTGATCATTTTTCTTTTCATCACTAAAATCTGATAATGTATGAAATAAGGTATTCCAAATTCTTTATGCATCACTATCGTTTTCTCTTACCACCACATTCTTTTTGCAATTGTTGCTCTAGACTTTACAGGTCAAGAGCTGCATGCTTGAGTTTATCTCAGCTCTCAGAAATTCTGATTTTCTCAGATATGAAGGCTTAGAGACATGCCAGGACAATTTGGCTAGAAGAGGGCAGGACTGAGAGGGCTCTACTGCCCCACACTCGACAAGTTATGAGAGGGCTATCCAGGAATGGAGAAGATTGCTGAGACTGTTCATTTCTCTAGTTTTCTCTACAATGATAAATAAATAGTCACAAAGGTAGAATGAAAAAGAAAATATAATTTAGAGTTTAGCAGAAGAATGTTCTGGGTTATCAAAACCATCAGCAAGGAATGGAATCTAACAGATAGTAAGATCCAATGCTGTTTTCTATTAACCATGAGAACATGCCATTGAGATGATTTTTATAAGGCTTTCAAATCCTTTAGTCTAGGATAAATAATTTATAAGGCATGTATGGGTCAGCCTTGATCTCTCTTGGAAATAGAACCATGCAAAAGCCAAAAGCTCAAGTTGACGGGGTCTCCCTAACTGTGCTGGGTCAAGGCAGAAAGCCCTTAATCCAAGTAAACAGACCTCCTTACTCCCTAGCAGACCCCCAGACTCCTTAGTGGGTGGCAGTGGAAGGTGATAGGGCTCTCACCCTGACCTTCTCACTACCCACTTTACAAGGGGACATAAAGAGAAACCCTCCCATACTCTCCCACCTCCCCCTCTTCCCTGCAGTAATCCCCTGTGATAAGTGGCTTTTTTTTTCTCGCCATATGAAGTAGCAATATTTCCTGTTGGCTGCATCATCAGTTACAGGAAGTTTTGTTACACTTTTGGAACTCAGGATTCATTACTTTACAGCTGTCCTCTTTTAGCCACCTGCAATTCTTCACGTTTTCTCCAGTTTTCTAGCCTTGTGAATATTGGTGTCTCAGGGAGCAGATGGAAGCAGGACACATTAGAAGGAAAGGAGACAGAGCAACAGTCCCTGAGGAGTTTTCTAACACTCAGCTAAGTTAAAGCTTTGCATTCAAATGATGCTCAGGTCATAGAGATGAGGCTCAAGGTGCCCTAAGTAGCTCTCTGCCAGGCACCATGCCATGTCTGATGCAATTTTCCCCAGTACCTTATCAACTCAGGTGTCCCAGATCTGCTGATATACATGAGCACAGGTGGGTCAGGTAGCCTGCTTTTGTTTCCCCTCTCTGCTGGCCCACCTAGGCATAGGAAGGAGGTTAACACTGTATACAGCACACCTGTGACTGTGCATGTATGTCCCACAAGCAAGGAGAGACTGCATGCACACATTACTCCCGGACCAAACTCTGTCTGCATCAAATTCTTGATTCCTTCCAAATTATGAATTATGTGGGAAGAAAGATCAGAAGGAATGCTTTGACTCTATAAACTACAATATGTTACAGCTTAGGTAAAATTCAGAACTCTTTCTCTTAGAGTTCATTCTTCCATCAGGCTCTTGAATTTGCTCCCCTAGATTTAATTTGCCCTATTAGTTTGAGGTTGATTGTCCTCACCTCGGTGGTCTCTTCTTTGCTGGATACTTCTCAATTGCTGGCACTCTTTCATCCATGTTGTGATTACCAATTCCCTAAAATATACAGGTTTCTTTTTCTATTTCTACACAGGAGAGGAGGGGGGAAAAAAAAGAACTCAGACATGGAAGGAAATTATGAGCTTGTCAAACCATGCCAAATTGGATTGAATTAGGTGACAAAGGATCTGAATCATGCTACTTGTTCTGAATAAGTAAATGCTTTCCCCTCCTTCCACTCTCACAACGCTCTCAAAGCAGCAGCTTTTCTTCTGAAATGCCAAAAAGCCCCAAAGCACTTCTCAAGTAACGTGAGCTGATTTGTGTGAGCATTTACCATCATCTGAACAGAACCTTGTTTGCTTAACATTTTATGCACTTTGTGTCAATATTTACCCAGCCTTCCTAACAAGAGAATTGATAGTGTTCAATTTGCAAGCCCAATGCTATGCATTAGCCATGACATTGACATTGTCTTCTCTTCTTTTAGACCTCGGAGAGAAGCAAGTTTTTTTCCATCTTCTATTTATCCATTAATGCCGGAAGTTTGATCTCCACGTTTGTAACTCCTGTTTTAAGAGGTCAGTGTGGATTTAGAATAAATAATAAATTAACTGCCCTCTAACTACTCTGCTGTGCATAGTTAGACTCTTATGACAACAGAATGGCAGAAAGTATATTATCTGTGGAGTGGTCAGTGTATTGCATTTACACTTTGTTAATCCTGCTGTAGCAGCGTAGCAGATTTATAATACAGGCAGACAACTCATAGAATTTTATTCCTGGTTGTATTTCAAAGCCAGCCTGAGCTACAGAATTAAAACATGAAAAGTGGAGACCTATGTGGTCATCTAGTCCCCACTGCCAGTGAAGGACTTGCCTTCAGGTAAACTATGGATGGGAAATGAACTCTGCTGTCCCGTGCAGTATCAGGGCTGAAAAACTTATCAGGGCTGGTTTTAGAATCCTACCTTCTCCCTCCCACGGGGTGCTGCTGACTGACTTCTGGAGGGCTCTGTCCTGGCGCTCAGGCTTGTCTGCGTGGGTCTGCTTGCAAGATTGCTGCCCTGAGCAACTAGCCTGGAAGACAAAGCACTATGCCCCATTTAAGACCTACTTTATATTCCAGCCTGCTCGCAAAACCCTTTTAGTCCCCGAGCCTTGCTGCATTTACTTCATTGTATCGCAGTGCTTCAAAGCCAAAGGGATTGGCACACTCTAAATACAGACACAGAGGCAGAGCAGCAGGCCATAGGTGATGGGGACAGGGACAAGGTAGTCTTCACATTTAATTGCCATTTTTTTCATTCCATTCCATGGCTTCCAGAAAGCTCTGTTTGTTTGGAGTGTCATTTTAACAGGCTCTTGTCTCATGTTTACACCATGCACAGGGACAAAGGCAAATGCTCTATCTCTTACTTGTTCATTTCCTAGTGTCTCTGGGTCAGCATTCAGCTGGGAAAGGCTTTTGCTTTAAGTAGTCAGTGGGCAGATGAAAATCCAGTCCCTTGAAGCATCAAAACATTCCAGTATCAACTATTTGCAACGTGGAACTGGAGAGGAGGAGGAAAGAGTAATATTTTTTACTAAGTGTGAAATCTTTTCTTGGAAGAGCAGGCAATGCCATTTGTAGACGTTTGGTAAATATGAAATATATTCTTTTAGGTAGAGAAGTCCAACTCATTTAGCATGTTAAAAGTTCAGTGTGCCCAGAGAGCTCATGCTTTCAGCATTACTGGATTTTAGCTAATTTGCTGAAAATAAATGAATAAATGCTATGCATGCACACAGCTGTGCAGCTGTGACTTTCCAGCTACAACAAACAGGAGCAGCTGAGGGCTTCATGGATTGGTCTCCTGTTAAATCTGTTGGGTTACTTTAGCCATTTTAATTTAACATTATCCATGTTAAGAATGCAGTAATGTCTAGCCCCTAGCATTCAAGCACAGAGCCCACTGCTGGTTTGCTGTTTGCAGCTGGAGCACAGTGCAAGAACTGACCTGGTCCAAGAGGCACAGGGTTTCAGTGACCCAGAGCTCAGACTGATTCAACCCATGCTGTAACACACCTGGTTTCCTAATGGGTTGCTGCAAGACCTGACATTTGGAGCAGGCTGCCCCTGGTGAGATTGGTGGTGGTGAGAAAGGGGACTGGAGTTCTAAGGCATAGCCTGGGCTCCCACTTACACAGTGGAGGCATTGGCTTCCACTTTGTCTACTGTAGGTCGCTATGAAATCAGATTCAGGTTTTTCACTCAAGACTGATGCAGCACAGTACTGGTTATTTAGATCTAGTCAAATACAGAATGGCTTCAGGTTATTTTAAATGTACTTTTTTTCCCCCAGTTACAGTTCCTAGTACTTCTTTATACCTATTTGTCTGCCCCCTCCCTTCTACCATTTGCATCAATATCCCATTATCAGCTGCTTTTGCTGGCAGATACTAACCCTGCTTCCAAATTGTCTTCATCAAGGGAGGACAACTGTTTCAAGGAGATTCAATTCACAGTTTCAAGCACCAGCAAAGAAGATTTAAAACCAAGGGAAGTAACTAATTTAGGGAATCAAATCAAAAGCACCAGTAACATAAGTCTAGATGTAATGAGTTGCTTTTATTTCTGACTTCTTTTTCAGGGGATGTGAAATGTTTTGGAGAGGATTGTTATGCATTGGCTTTTGGTGTCCCAGCAGCACTGATGGTGTTGGCGCTTGGTGAGTGGAAACAGTGATGCCTGTAATAGGAGTTACCATTTTTGATTCCATGGATTGATGAGAAAATGCACAAATTCACTAATTCTGGATGGATACTATGATGGGAAATGAAAGGGTTCAAGGTCACCTAACAATTTCCCAGTTCAGAACAGCAATAAATATCAGTAGTTCATTGATGGTGGGCAGACCATGGTTTTACTGCACTCTTTTATCATGATACTGTTAAGGGGGTGGTCTGATGGGTGTTTCACATAAAATTGCTTTGCTCTAATGCAAAGGGAGGCACCAAAATGATTCTTCTGATGGCTTGCAGCTTTACCTATGAGCAGGCATGGCCTTTGAATGGCAATCTGAGCAGTCCTCAGAGACCTCCAGCTTATAGAAGAGAAGCTTAACATGCCACTTCTAACCTTTCCATGGGCTTCTTGCAGTTCAGAGCCATCTTAAAGGGCTCAGACTTCTGCTGCCGAATCTGTGTGCTGCAGAAGGAGCTAAATGAGATGTTAGTTTGTTCTGAGCTGTCTTACTTTGCTTGGCTGTAGTAATTCCCACAATTAAAGTGACAACTTATTATTATGATGCAATAAAAAATCCTTATTATCGAAGTGTCAGGAGACAGCCACAATCCCTGAGCTTCTTAACGCTTGCATCTTAGCCCCGTTAATGTACTTGTCAAGATTTCTTCTCCAACCTTTATAAAACATTCAACAATCTCCCCATTTTTACTGCTACTCCTTGGTAGCCAGTACAGAGGACACCCTATTAGCTGTAGTTTCACAGCTGCAGGATGCTGAGAAGAGCAGTCCCCTTATTACACTGCATGTGTGAGCTTGGGACACAGCATGGGGTGACTTCTCATTCAGTTTTTATCTTCACTGAGAGACCAAGCAGTTGTGATTTCACTGCAACATCTGGGATTTGAAAAGTTTGTCCCCCAGAGAATGTGAATGTTGCTGTGTCCACTCAAATTTCCATCAAGGAGAAAAATCAGGAAACTGAAGAAATATCATTAGGCCACAGCTAACATTGCAGCAATTATTTTCAAAAAAGTGCATGATCACGGGCCTGAGAAGGTTCTGTTTTCCCCTGTGGCCTGTTTCTACCAGTTTAGGGCCACACTCTTTGCACCATGCTGTGATGAATGTTTCCAGCAGAGCAGTTACCCAGGGGAAAATGAACGTGTAAATATTGCAGTTTCAGTGAGGGTACTGGTTGAAATGTGTTTTTACCTAGTGTCCTGCTGCCAGATTCCACGTCCTGCCTGGCAAAGCAGCTCTCTGTTCTTTTGTAACATGCTGAAATGCTCTGGGAAGTGATATATTTGACTATGTGAGCAACATGCAGAACTGGAGAAAATATCCTTTTGGCCCTGGGTGGCCCTCTCCCTCTGTTGATGGAAAGCAAGATAGATTTAGAGGCAGGTTTAGAGTGAGATTTTCTGGGCTGATACAGTTCCTGAAGGATGGGGTAGATTGATACCATTTAATTCCAAATGCTAAAACTAATGCAGGAACATCAGCTCCCAAAGGAGTCAATGGCATGGCCACAAGGTATTTCAGCAAACCTAATGGATCACGTTTTTAAAAGCACCAACATCTTCAAAGGGAGATGGTGAAAATTACATAGTGCAGCTACTCACTCTGGGTGACTTTGCAAAAATGCAAAGTGCCACTCACCTAAACTGACTTCAGAGGTCTCTCAAGTTCTGCAAGTCAAACCTGGATGCTAAAGGTCTTACATAGACAAGAGTAAAGGTGAGTTCCTTGCAGTGTCTCAGGCCTCGTGTTAGGACAGAAATAACTGCTATTCTCCACTGCCTGTGGGCTGACCCAGACAACTGGGTTAGTTTTAAAAGTTCAGGTGAGTTTATTCTATAGACTTCATGCTCAGTTTTAAGGTGCTTCTCCCAGCTAATCTCTTTGGAATTCCAGTGTGCTCAAAGACTCTCATAGAGCAGGATAAATGATCACAATCTGATAATCCATCTCTGACAGGATTTTGAAGTCTCATTCTGATATTCTTTGTGCTTTGAGGGAGAAAACCAAGATAAACCAGTATCTTAAATTGTATATCCCTTTGTGGAAACCATAAATGGAGGTAATTTCTGTTACTGTCTCTGTGAGGCAGGAATCTTTGAGCAGTTTCCACTGAAATGTGTGTGAGATGCAAGTGCACAAAGCCTGTATCTGGATTAATCCTCACAGGTTTCCAATGGGTGAGGGTTGATTTCCAACATCAGGTGTCCAAGCAGCAATTCAATGTGGATTGTACTTTAAGTTTAGTCTACAAAAAGCATAGACAAAGTGAATTTTCAAAGTTTTGGTTCCCAGCATGAATCAGATGTGGAGGTGCCTGTTGTGCCAGAGCAGATATTAAGACAATGATGACTTTCTAGGGATCACACAGCCTCTTGTAGGATGTTGCATTTTCTTCCATCTGTAGGCATTAAAGGACTCCTGTATATTTATTTA
Organism: Toxostoma redivivum; assembly: GCA_013397375.1. Lineage (NCBI taxonomy): Eukaryota > Metazoa > Chordata > Aves > Passeriformes > Mimidae > Toxostoma > Toxostoma redivivum. The sequence continues at coordinate 733,344 of VXBI01002229.1, read as the reverse complement.
GTTAGAAGTGCAATTCTGTGTGCCCCAAGGGCAGAGCATTTCTCTTGAGTACAGGGGTGGGGGATCCTTTCCAGAAGCCAGTGCAGGACACAGCTTCAGCCATGTGAATCCCCATTTGGATTATAATATTTTTTCAGTTGTGTTCATTGCTGGAAGTGGACTGTACAGAAAAACACCACCACAAGGAAACGTCTTGCTGGAAGTGTGCAAATGCATCGGTGTAAGTGTGTGTAATTTTCCTTTTCATGCATGACTCTCAGGTTGCAGGACAAAAAGGTGCAAAGGGAAAGGGGAGGTGACTTTTGGAGTTTTTCTCTGTGCTGCTTTGGGTGTCTTACTGATGAGCTGTAAGGAATAAGAAACACATTTAGGTCCTAGTTTATTCTTTTAGCATTTCAGTTGTTTTCCCTTAGCTCCATGAACTGTTCAGTTGATCTCAGTAGAACCATGAGTGGCAGATGCTGGTGGAAACTGAACTGAAAGGAAAATTGAGAAACTCAGAGAGTATCAGATATATGACTCCATTTTTTTCAGTTGAATAATTTTTCTGAACTTTATCAGTTCAGCAGACAGTAATAGCACACATTCATATTATGGATATTCAGCATGTTCATGTAAATGCAAGAGACACTTGCTGAAGTTGCATTAGAGCCTTATAAATTGTTTTTCATGGTGTGTGAGCTGAATACGGTATGTGAAAAAAATACTCTCTTACTATTAGGTGGATAATGATGTTTCTATTTCAGGGAGCTGTTGCTAACAGCAGATGTTTTCTTTTTATGTAGGTCAATCCTAGTACCAAATTTACCTTGGGGAAACAGGCGGGATCTTAAAGACAGGATTTCTAAGTGAGGTCTGCCACTTTTTTCCAGTGTGGCTCTGTGTGTTCAGTGACTGAAGCACACAGCATAAACAGGCCAGGAGCTGGACTTTGCTGACCCTTGTGAGTCTTTTCCAACTCAGGACATTCTAAGATTCAATGGTTTTATGGTTCATTCCCCCATCATAACTTTAATCAACCAGTGTCATAGAAACTTCCCTGCAGACAATTCATCATAAAGCATCCAATCTGAGATTTTAGTGGTATCCAGCAACCCACCCCCCTCAATGTTCTGGCACTACTTACATTTCGAGATGGAGAAGGTAGCCTTGAGTTGAGAATGTGACAAGGGAAGGTATGGCATGAGTGAGTTACCTGTTTTTCTCCCTAGTTTGCTATTAAAAACCGGCTGAAAAACCGCTCCCGTGAGATTCCAAAGAGAGATCACTGGCTGGACTGGGCATCAGAAAAATACTCGGTAAGTGATGCTGTGCCTGGTAGGTTTGGAGTGGGAAGGAGGAGATGGGCAGACAGACGGTGAGACAGTAAGACTGGCCTGGCCACACCGTTCCTCGCATGCATTTTCCTGTCCCTTCCCACATCTGTACTCTCCTGACCCTTAATGGACAGTTTAGGTGCTGCACTGAAATGTAGAAATGCAAACATACTCACTGTCACAAGTAAGTGCAATGAAGAACTGCCATGCAGAAAGGAGTAGGAGTTATGATTTGTGTCTTGAATCACCTGTTGGCTTTACACCCCTACCTTACCTTTTTGCCTGTTCCCTTTTAGAAACAGCTGATTGGGGAGGTTAAAATGGTGACTCGTGTTCTCTTCCTCTTCATACCACTGCCAATGTTCTGGGCCCTGTTTGATCAGCAGGTACAGTACAGTGTGTCCGGCTCTGCCTGCCAGCCTCGGATGGCACCTCTGTCCTTTTGGGGTAACACCAAAGCATCCTGGGGACACAGCGGGCCACACTGCTACCAAGTGTCCAGGGCCTTCCACCATCACTGCTGGTCAGCCCTTCAGAGCCTGCCAAGTGTCTGGCACAGGAGAATGAGATGGGAGAATGTGTCCTGCCTTAATTGCAGGTGTTACAGGGAAGGGAAGGAATAGATTGGAAATAAGACCTCCATCACTGTCCTCTTCTCTGTCCCTGTGTTTTCTAGACCCATAGAACATTTTGAAGGCTTCACAGCTGTCTGTTTTCTCCTTAGGGATCCAGGTGGACTTTGCAAGCCACAAAAATGAATGCTGATTTTGTAAGTACTTAATGTCACCAGGGCTGGTAAGACTAGTAGTAACATCCCTGCTCTTGCTTATTAACTGGAGTCTTGCAGTACTAAGAGCATCTGCTTGGTGAATCTGGGTGAGTTTCACTTTTGGTGCATAGAAGCCAGAGGCTCTGTTTATGTAGCCATGTTCAGTTCATCACAGCTCATCTCATCTAGAAGTGAGGGCTGGGGAGCCATCAGCAGCCTGCAAGGTCAGGGGTGCTGACCTACTGGCAGCCAGTGGCCCTGTGACCTAGAGCAGGTAGGATTTTCAGCCTGCTGCCCCCATGGAAAGCAGACAAGTCACTCAGACCTTTTAAGGTGTGACTACAGCTGTTGTAGTTGCACATTTCTGCACTGGATCACTTGGTGATACATTAATGAAGCCACTTAAAACCAGCAGGAATCTTGTGTATAGTATAAAGATGTGATAGGGATTCATTAGCTAGTTTCCATAAAGTTCTTCAAAGGTGTCAATGGCAAATGGTGCAGGCTGCAGTAGCAGATAAATGTAGGTCAACTATCTGCCTGAAGATGTCCCCCCCCAGGGCTGTTTTTCAGACATATATGTTTTAACAGGCCATCTAGATCTTGCCTGCAGATGCTCACATCAAAATCCAGGGTTGCAAGTGTTCATTTTCCAGTTTAAAATTGACTAAAAGCCACAAATTTGAGACCTTCTATGTCACTCCTGTTAAAAATTGGGCTCTCAATATGTGATACTCATTAGGCTTAATTAGTTCAAATGAGGCATGAAAAAGACTACACCTTGGGTAATATTTATCCACCTCAGAAAGACAGAACAAAGTCCATACAGTCTGGATGATGTATACCTAAAACATTTGTTTTCTGGTGTTTCACTCACATGCACTTAGTGATCCATTAGTAGGAGACCTAAGTATCACCAGGTGTCACTACTGGACTCTCCCAGGTGAAGAAAGACTGATTCAAGGCTTTTTTTGTCACACCAACTTGGATAGCTCCTTGGCTTTGGTTTCAATCTCCTCTGCTCTCCCCTCATGAGCTGCCCCACCTCAAGAAGGTGAAAATTACCTGCAACATCAGAGTGGTCCCATCCTTATGCTTGTTGGAGTTCATGTTTCTAATAATCTATGACTTTCTGTTCAGTGGATGAGGGCTCAGCTAGGAAGTTGGGAGTCAAACAGGGAATGATTTAGTGTCAGATGAAATATTTGCAGGCTCATTTCCTAATGACACATTTCTATAATGTCTGCAAAGCAGCTGGAGGGGGTATTTGCCTGGTATTTTTCTACTCTCCCAGGAGGCAGCTGTGGGCAGATAGGCAGCCAGTCTAGACTCAGCTCAGGACAGGACTGGGAGACAGAAGACAGACTCCCACAGCATCTTCTTGGAAATACATTGTTTCCTTCCTAATTTCTTCCCTCCTGCACCCTTTCCCACCCTCTGACTCCCCTACACCCCTTCTTCATCTTAATTTCAAATGAGAAGCATTTTGTGGAGTTCAGAAAACCACCAGTCCCTCCCTGGAGAGAGGTCCATGGTTCCTTTTGGAGTCTGGGATCCCTCCATCCATCCATTCCTGTTGACCTTGCCAGTTTGTGGGAGCTGGGATAGTGATGCAAGTGTGAGGCACGTCTTACAGCCTTGAGGACTCTTGGCTCAAACCAAGAAGCTGCAGTTGTCCAAAGCCTATTAAATGCAGGTGGGGGGTGTAAAGAGGTGTTTGTGCAGCCCACTGGCTCAAGGATGGTCTTTTATTATCCTTTTGGGAACTTGGGAGAAATGCCAACAGAGCTCACAGGTCCTGAAGCTTGGGAATGCTCTTACAGGACTGGGGCTTTTCACATTATAGAAGCAGGGAGGGAAGAAGCTCTAAGCCTGCCTCCCAGCTTGGATACTAACACCCCCATTCTTCTCCACTCACCTGGTTCATGGCTCAGCCAGCCTGAAAGATGGGCCTCAGTACCTGTCATGAGCTGTGTCACAGATGCCGAATATCAAGGATTGAGTACAGCTTCCTTCTGCAAAATGATCTTATTAAACACTGTGTCCTTAGACAACAAGTGTCAAGAGCACAATATCAGCTGCTAAAGCCAACATAAAGCATTTGAGGAAACCACCTTGACTGCAAAGGCCTCTCTGGGACCGATTACTTATTTGCCATATGCACTGATACGTTATAGTGTTTATGAATCACTTGGAATATCTTTTTGTTTCAGGGAATATATGTCCTTCAGCCAGACCAAATGCAGGTAAAAGATATTGCAGGGTACAAAATAACCCTTAGAATGTGTCGTCTTCTTTTCTCTCATTTCTGTTTTTCTCATGGGACCAGTGGCCATTCTCTGCTCCTTTTCAAGGTAATAGCAGTGCTCCAGCTAGTTGCTGTGGTGTGGCCTCTGCCTTATTGTTTTGCAAGCTTGGGGTTCAGAAGACCCCGAGGTTGTCCTAATGCAGAAGTTGACAGTGCAGAGGTGTGGTGTAACATACCACCATAGTAGTTCTTGAACTAGTGCTGGCATGTGGAGAATACAACCTGTATCTCCTTTAACAAGCCCCTGTCCTGGGATGAACATTGTTTATGAAATATGTTTGGTTCTTCCCTTTCTGCAGGGTGGATGAAAACATGAGAGCTCCAAGATGGTGCTATGTTGTCACAGTTGATTACAATTCTTATGGTGAACAGCTCTGGAGAGATTCAAAGCTGTTCTGTTCCCTGAAATCTTCCTTTGGAACTGAAACAACATTCCTCTCCGCTTGTTCTTCATCACTCTCTATTTTCTTGCTCTGCCACTGCTGGCTGGCAGACAAGCTGTGCCCCTCCCAGGAGAAATTTTGTTCCTGGAGGATTATTCGGTTGTGTTGAAGTGCAAGAAATTGCCAATCTCACAGAATAGTGCCTGTTCCTCTGGGATTTTGCTGGAGTCCCAAGATGTTTCCATATTTGCTGATTTGTTGCAAGGTCCCACCACAGCACCAAAGGTCACCTGTCTCTATTGTCAGGGGGATTTATACTTTTTAAAAACATCATGTTTCAGTTTTCTCTTCAGGGAAACTGGGCCAGTGATGCTTGCTTGCCTCTTGGAGGGGAGGATATGAACAAAATGTATTCATGCCTGTGAAAACTAAATAGCAGAAGCTGTTAAGTGCAAACTATGATTATATTTTAAAAGGAGATTTTAAGAGTTTATCCATGTCCCTTCTGTAATGGAATTATTTCTGGAGGACAGTGCTTTATAGGTTTAATTACTGAAAGTTGCTTTCTAGCCACTGAACTCCCATTCTTTTGTATTGCAGTTCTTAAATCCACTTCTTATTCTTGTCTTCATCCCGATCTTTGACCTTGGGCTCTACCCCCTAATAAACATGTGCAAATTGAATTTCACGTAAGTACTTGGGGACAACGCAGATGCATCTGTGCTTTTTCTTTTGCCATAAGTGTGCAGAATAGCTTTTAAGGAAGAGAAACACAAATTTCCATTCACCTTTCCCAATACTTGAGTATACTTCAGTCCCAAGAGGCAGCATCACCCTCTTCCACAAACCATGGGAATGCCAGAGGGTAAAACTCAGTGATGCTCTATTCTGCTCTGTACAGGTTTTTCCAAAAGCAGATACGAGTAGTCTCACTTGAATTTGATCAGCATGTTTTCCACCTTGTTTCCCATGTCATGCCTAAATAATTCCCTCCCTGAAAAGTCCCTGTGGGACCAAATTCATGGTCCCATGCTCGCTAGGGTCTGAACCAGTGAGCGAATAAGAGGATTTCCATATGAACCAAGCATTTTATCCCTAGGCTGTTAGCAAGAAGTGCAGTGTAATAGGAGCAGACGCCAGGTTGTTTATGAGACCCACTTTATGCATTTTGTATGAATTAACTTCAGAGTATCTGTATTCTCCCTCTGTGGACTGATGCCCTGTAGCAGTGGAAGTATATTTATGTGCACTTTCGGAGTGCCTTTGTCAGTGGAATTTCAACTGAAAGGAGCCAAGTTTCTATGCTCCAGCACCACTTCTGCAAATGAACCATAGCATGGGAAAGGATAATGAGTGGGGTGATTGGCTTAAAAAGCATGTTCCTAATCCAAACTAAAATGCTGGACAGACAAAACCACATAAAATAGGGGTGGTAAGTGCCTCAGAAGCCTCCCCCTTCCCCCTGCTGGTCCTTTTGCACTGTGCTGAATTACTTGTACCTGAAGACATATCAAAAACTGTCCAGCCCTGCAATGGTGCCCCTTTTGGAGGATACACATCAGAGGCTGTGCTTTTCCCTGATACCACTGTGAGCCCATGGCCTGGACTTGGCAGAAAACTTCCTGCCTGATGACCAACTCACAGAGTAGTTCACCAGCAGCACAAACTCAAGTACCAACCAGGACTGGATGTCACGACTAAAGACCATTACAAAGAAGGGAGATCAATGAATCTAGAATCAGATTTGTCTCAAATCTCAACAAATCAATACTCAGTTTGAATTTGCTGTTCTGGACATGTATTATTCTGATTTATGTCAGATTTTATCATGTAACTCTGGTAAAGTTGCACTTGCTTTGCCTTGAGTATAGAAGCAAGCTCTTTATTTTCTAGAAATATAAATGTATTGGCATGAGAAATAACCCAGAATGATGCCCCAGATGGTCAGAAACATTGATGACACAAACTACACATTTTTCTGTTCCTCATTCCCACTGCTGAATAGAATGTTACTTTTCTTTTGCCTTTTCCAAAAGGGACTTGAAGATACATAATTTCTGGTGCTCCTTCCAACATCATGGATTAACATAATGTCATGAGCTAGCCCCACTAGAAGAGCTGGGAAAAAGATAATATGAAACTTGCAAGGAAAGAACTTCTTTTCACAGCATAGCAGTTTTAATTGGCCTCAGTGCTGGCCTCATACAGAATAATAAAATAGTTTTAAGTTAAGAGATCGGCAATTTAAATAGCCTGTCATCCTGAGTGCCACCTGTTGGACAGTTTATTACATGGTTTTGGCACATCTTTGGCTCTGAGGGAAGGTATTCTATAATTTGAATTACTTTTTTTTCCTTAATGGCACCTCTTTTATTTGCTCCATAGACCTATTAGGAAAATGGCAACAGGTATGATCCTTGCAGGGCTGGCATTTGGACTTGCAGCTGTTATAGAAATCAAAATAAACGTAAGTAAAGCACAAGGCATTCCTCAGAAATACTTTTTTCCATGGGATGTTTTTACTGATGTTTGGTAGATAATCCTTGAAGCTGTTGTGGTCCTTGATCAAAATTTGTAATGTTTTCTTTACAACTGAGCATACTTATCCAGTTGCTAATGATAATTCTTACCTTGTCTACTTTTCCCTCTCTTTTGTCTCTATATCTTTCTTTCTAGTCTTTGCAGTTTTGCTGTGCTGGTCATCTGTATTGGTCTATATTCTAGATTTCCATCGTCAAAGTGCTTGACAGACATCTAGTTAATGCTAGTGATTAATTTCCAAAAGGTAGTCTGTTCTCTCTCCTATTTCTTGCTGTAGCTTGCCTATACTTTTCTGTTTGGGGTCTTTTGTGTGTGTGTGGTGCTTTTGTTTTTTTATTTAATTGTTTTAAAAATTTTTAATTTAATTACTTTCCTGCTTTAGGGTGGGGATGGCTTTTTTTTACAAGCCAAATTGTTTCTCTGGGGAGGCAGATGAATGCTGTCACAGGCATCAGGGTCTGCCAGGCATCCCCAGAGAGGATGGCAGCACATCTCTTATAAATTCCATGTTAGCTCCTGCAGATTTGTACTGTTTGTTTCTGGCTCATGACCAGCATTGTGTAGACTTTGGCTGACCTTTGTCTCACAAAAGTTACTATAGGATTAATTTTTAAAGCTTCCATGTATACTTTAAACGTTCTGTTAGAGTGGTTGGCTCAGAGCCCTGGATTAACATCTGCTGGTTCCTCAGGTGAAACCCCTAATGAGCCTCCCACTGAAATGAGACTTTGTGGGTTCAGGTCTTTTTTCTGATCTCTTTATGTGAGCAAAGAAATGCTCTCATTACCACCAGAATCTCTGGCCAAGCACCAAAGTTTGCTCTGGCTTTGGGTGACTCCTCTGGGCAGAGGCAAGGTGAGTTAGAGGTTCCCCCTGCCTGTGCATAAAAATTTTACCCTAAAGGCCATTTTATGATCTAGCAAAAAGGAGGATAAGATAGTCTACCTTCACTTGATTGTAGGTAGCAGAAGTGAAGGCTACAGTAATGGAATTTGCTGGATAATGTTAGCAGGCCTGTTGGTCCAGAGCAGCATATGGATACAGGGAAGTCAGCTCATTCTGTCTTCTGTGGTAGTGTGTCTCTCCACCAAATTAGGTTCAAAATGCCCTGCTTGCAATACCCAAATTATCAGATAAGATAGAAAAAAAAATAAATAGCTCTGCAGTATTGCTGGTAGCTACTTGAAAATAAAATGAGAGAAAAAAGAGAAGTTAAAAAAATAATTAGCTCTGCAGGTAGTACAAGGTTGACACTGATTGATGTACTCTTTCTAGGACATTATTCCTGACAGAAGGAGATACCTCAGTGCTGGAGGCATCAGCTTACCTCTCTCAGAAAGCAGGGAATAATATCTATGTATTCAGCTGTATAGATAGCAAGGCGTCCAGCAATGTAAAAGCACTGATTATAGGCATGAAGCTGGACTGGGATTTTCAAAACTACTTAACTTCTGTCTGATTCTGTTCCCAGTCACTGACTGCAGTGGGAAATAGTTATTCTGGTCACTCCTTTTGAAAGCTAAGCACAAATTTTTCCAGTCTGATGTGGCAGTTGGTTAAATCCAGGCACGAGGGAGCTGTATAATGAAAGCTGTGACATTGTTCTACCTCCTCAGTAGGTGTGTAGTCTGTACACTTAGTGGTGTGAAGAGCAATTTTTGGGAGGAATGATGGGTTGGCCATTGAGCTACTATGAGGAAACCTCCCTAAAAAAGATTTATGTTCCGTTTTCTCTGAGTGCAACTTCTGTTGAGGAAGAGATGGAAAAGTGTCATTACAAAGAGGAATACTATTATGGCTAAAAGTGAAGACATATTAAAGTGCTAATAAAGCATGCAGATGGCACTTAAAGCCTTTTACTTTAATTAGGAAACCGATATGCCTCGACTTGTCCCAAAAGAAAGTTTAATTCGAGTCCTGAATTTGGCAAACAACCCTGTTCAAGTGACAATCCAAGACAAGGACCTATTTCAGCAGCCTGTGGAATCTTTTCAGGTAAGCATATATTTGGGACTGAAAGGCCTGACATACAGTCATTGAAGAAAGGATGGGCTTTTGTTCAGGCATTTTCTAATAAAGCCCACAGATGCAAAAGCTTGTTCTGCTCCATCGCCTTAGAAGTGCATGGGAATAGCTTTACAAATGAAGCATAATATCTCTGTTACATGAAACAGAAATTGAACATTTGGAGAAAAATTTCCCTGGCAAAGGATACACCTTACATTCACCTGTAGTTAGGATAAAGAATAACAGGATTACAATCTCCCTTAAAGAGGGAATAGTGTTGCACTTGGTAGGAAAAGACAGATCCTTTCTTATCTGAAAAAAGTGTAACCAAGTTTATTTTCTTCCACAGAACCCAGCTGAGTACTCAAAATTAATATTGAATGGAGAGCAACAGAGCCTTCACTTCACTCTGCAACATCAAGGATTGACTCTTGCTTTTAACTACACTGTGAAGGAAAAATCAGTATACAGCTTAATTGTTTTTGAGGCAGAAGGAAGCCTATCAAGCCGCTTAGTGAGTGTGGGAGTGAAGTGTAAATACAGTATTAATTCAATGGCTGTGATGCTACAATGGGGTAATGGGCTCATTAATTCATTTGCTCAGTTGCAATGTCTGTCTGATTGCTCTCAGATGCTCTAAACCTCACTTCTTAGCTAGAGGCACTGGATCTGTACACATTTCTGCTGGTTGATTAATAGAGGCGTTGTGGCATCTGAGAGTTTCTGGGCACACTTTAATCCACTGAATGCTGCAGTGGGAGAGCAGACTCACGCCTGCTAGGCAGCAGAGTTGGAGAAAGCTGGGGAAGCAGAGCCAGAGGTTTTCCCCCCAAAGATGGTTCTATAAAGCAAAGATGTTAAAGAGGCTCTAGGGCAGGCCATGGAATAAAAGCATCAGAGGAATGATTCTGGGATTAGTTATTGCAAGTGTTTAGTGAAAAAGCACAGAAGGCCCATTTGTTTTGCTGAACAGAATAAATTATTAAGCTCATTTCAGGCTCTGCAGTAGAGCTAGCTGTATTTGGACTTTTGTGTATTTCTGCAACAATCAGGGGCATATGGGATGTGTAGGGTAGATTCTGATATCTTTTATGCATAGCTGTATCCTAAGAAGCTCTTTTGAAATTCATGGTGTTATTGCACATTGTGGCAGGTGTGTAAATGTCATCAGAATCTGTCCTCATGCTAAAATATCCATTCTCTTTGCAGCTCCTGAGCCTTCTACCTTGCAGGGTAGCCACACCAAGCATTCAATATTATTTAGTAGAAACCATATAACTGTTTTTTAAAAATAATTTAAAGAATTTATTTTGTCATAGCATCAAGGTTTTTTGCCAATGATCAAGCTTTATGGTTTGGAGTCTGGGGCTTAGTATCACACAAAGTTAAGTTTCCCTGGGACCCTGAAAGCTGTTTCCTTAAGAAATGGATAGTTGTGATTTTCATACAATCCTTGTGAAGCAAAAGCCTGCAACAGGCTTGAAGCGTAGCAGTCTCAGAGATCCAGTACATCTATGCTACCCCAGCTGTCTAGACTGTGCTTAAATTAACGGCCACCCTGGCACAGGCAGGCTCTCATGTGCTGGGAAACAGCTGTGCTGTTGGGTGATGCTATTGACCTGTCATTCACAGCTCTAGATAAGGGAGATGTGGAAGACAGCGTGGTAAATGATACTTTTCCAGCACTGCAACACAAGGAAATCAATGCCAGCATCACAGCTGTGTTATAGGGCTCACCCTCTAGTAACCTCCCTCACTGCTGGGTTTGGCCCACTCACTCAGGTGGGAGTGCTTTCCTGGAAGGATCCTATCTGAAATTGGTTTCTTCTCCTTGTGGGCTGTTGACTAGGCAGGAAATGAATTTGAGAACTCTGGGGATCGTCAGTGAAAACGCATAATAATTCAGCTGGTCTGTCTGCAACGAACTAAAGTATTCATCCCCATGTGCTTCTCATGGAAAAAAATGATGTTGCTGTTTATTATTTATTGCTCTGACATTTATTATTCACTGTGGCTATTTATTATTTAGGGCATATGTTATTTGTGGGTAGCCTATTACTCTGAAGTACAATAGACACTAATAGATACACTGAAATTCTGGATCCTTGGTCTCAGAAACTCAGGGTTTCTCATCAGGAAAAAAAAGTGTGGAGAAGGGGCCAGAAAATTTTGAGAGAGAGCCAGTTTCTGAAAGTCCCTTTTGGCTTGCCTGAGTTCCATCTGTGGGCAGTGCAAATTGAAATTGCCCTGTCATCTTCAGTGGACACGACATAGCTCTGGATTTCTACCAGCCAAGAGCTTTTCTTTGTGTGGTTTTTTTTGTGACGTACAACCTCCAGGGCAAGGCTGTGTCTTAACAGTGTTTTTTCAGCGTTGTACACCAAATAGGTTTCTCCAGATGAATGTTGATTAACTATCTAGCTGCTGCTCTAGCTGTGGTCTCCAGGAGAGAGACTCACTCCCCAGTGTGCCATCCAGATGGCCATTTCAGGGATATGTCTGCAGGATCTGTGAGCACAAACCAGCTCAGTGGATCTTGGTTTCTCCTGCTCTCTGCCTGCACATTACAACAGTTTAATCTCTTGAGTATCAAGGATCAGGAAAATCTTGAGTGATACTCAATGATCAGTATAGTAACCTAGCAGTTCCTCTCAGCTTTAGACTTCCATGAAGTTTGTGAATATGACAAGAATCAGAGTTTGAAAGTTAGGCATTAGCAGATTTTGTAGGAGTAAGGCACTCAAGTTTAATTGTAACTAGTCACTGAAAGATGCTAATGAGGATAATGCTCTCTTGCTATCTTAAGATCAAGAAAAATACTTTTTTTGGAGGGGTGTTACATACCCTCAGTAGAAGGGTAACTGGCTGAAACTCAGCAGCCTTGGTTACAGCAGAGATGAGGAGAAAAGGTATGATCTCATCTCAAGCCCTTGGAGGAGATGAAATTTTGCCATTGGCTTCATTGTACCAAGGCTCCCCAGCTGTGGCCTGATGTAAAGCTTATGTGAGAGTCCAGTTGATTTCCACAGGCTTTGCAGCACATGTGTAACTCTACAGACACCACTATTGTCTGCCACACATTGTAAGGCAGCATTAATAAATATGTTTGATGTTTTTTTTTCTTCCCCTCTTTAGATTACAGACTTGGAAGCAAAGCCAGAAAATGGTTTGGCAGCTGTTAGGTAGGAATGGCTTTTTTTGAGGATTTGGCGGCGGTTGGGTGAGGGAAAGTGCTTTTGTCTAATGCATCTGTATGTAACATAGCCCAGATGTTCTCAGGTTGGAATCTAGTCCACACTTCTCATTTGGGTGTCAGCTGTGGAGGCTTGACAGAGTGTCACCTCCCACACATGCCATGCAGAGCTGAGAACTGTTGCTGCTCACTGCCTAGGATAGTCTGGGCTGAGATGGCAACATAAAAAAACCCCTTCCTTGGAAAAGCAGCAAATTCAGTAATGAAAGGGAAGCAGCAATTTGGATAGGAGCTCTTGCTGTCCTTTGCAAATTGGCCAACTCATGATGTTCACCCAAACTCATGCACAAATGTCTCCTAAATTGGATGCAGCAACAATTTTACATCCTCATAAACAATTCAGCTGGGCATTGGGTTCTGCTTAGCTCATTCTTCCTGATTTGAGCTATTCCATGTAGTCCATGAACACTCCTGTGCTGGTTTGTGCTGGCTGCTGAGGTGCAGAAGATGCAAATTTGCTAAAAACACCCAAAAAATCAAACACCAAACCCAAAAAACAAAACCCCACAAAAAACCCCCAAAATCAAAAAACAAAACAAAAACCAACCAACCAACAAAAAACCCCAGGATTTCAGCTGAACTTTCTAGAGGATATTAGCAAGGTGAAATTAAAAAAAAAAAACAAAAAACAAAACAACAAAATGAACCCACCACAAAAGCAAAACCAAAAAACAACCAAATAAAACAAACCTTAAAAATAGTGAGTTTCAACTGGCTAAACAACTTGAAGACTTGATTCAGTCAGAATTTTTTTATATTTTCTTGTGGAGATTTTAGACAAAATTCCCAGGCTTTCCCTTTAACAATCTGTAAAGAAGTTTCACTAGGAAGAAACTATTTTTGCACTAAAAATTTACTTTTGTTAAGCACTTTAGTAACTTCAGGGATTTTGTCCCCATTTAAAGAACTGAAAACCAAAATATCTTAAAACGTAGATCAAACTAAAAGTGTTTGGTTTTACTAACAATTTTCGAATTTCCAGAAGGAAACTCTCTTTTGTCTATGAAAAAACACAAAACAAACTGTTCCCATATAAGTTTTAGTATTGATGAAAATATTTTATTATGCTAGAAAACTCCTTGCCACTGGTAAAAACTCTTTGCCAGCATGGTGCATCTGCTCACCAGGACACACAGCTTCAGAGCTGTGGTAGGCTGAGACTCTGTCCCCTCACACAGCCATGGAACAGTGACCATAGTGTCATAGAATGGTCTGGGTTGGAAGGGACGTTGCACCCTTGTACCAACCTTGTACCACACCCCTGCCATGGACAGGGACAACTCCCACTAGACCAGGTTGCTCAAAGCCCAATCCAACATGGCCTTGAACATTTCCAGGGATGAACCATCCACAACCTTGTTGGGCAGCCTGTTCCAGTGTCTCACCACCTTCATAATGAAGAGATTCTTCCAAAAATCTAACATAATTTATCCCTACCCCCTTTCAGTTTAAAGCCATTCCCTCTTTGTCCTATTACTCCACACCCATGTAAGAAATCCCTCTCCAGCTTTCTTGTAGGACCTCTTCAGGTATTGGAAGGTGTTCTAAGGTCTCCCCGGAGCATTCTCTTCTCCAGGCTGAACAGCCCCACCTCTCTCACCCTGTCTTCATAGGAGAGGTGCCCCAGCCCTCTGATCATCTTTGTGACCTCCTCAGAATTTGCTGCAATCTTGGTTGGTCTCTGAGATTAAATTGTCTGGAGGTTCTAGGCCACAAAAAGTGAGGGTTCCTTTTTATAGAAAAGAGAGTAAGAGGGTAAAATTACGCAACAGGGAAACTAATCTTGTATTGAAAAACTAGGCAATGAATCAGACAAATATTTTGGTAACTTGCAGAAGAGACTCTCATAACCTTATGGAATTACAGTATGCTTTGGGAGAGTATGCAAACTTCTAAAGTGCCTGCTATTATGCTTCTCCTGCCCTGTCTGACAAGTCAATGAAATATGGTTTTTTTGCAGATTCATTAATGGTTTGGGCCAAGATGTCAACCTCACCATTGATAGCAAAAGGTTCATGGCTGTTCAGAAAAATTACAGTGCTTCTGAGTACTCACTGCTGGAGAGAGACATGTAAGTCTGCCTTCCTGAGCTGCAGGTCCTTGTTGAGGCATTTCCTTGGGAGCAAAAAAACTTTTCTAAGCCTAATAGCAAAACCTGCATTGCTATTGTCTTGGCATGTGGTTGTGGGGGCAGATGTTTGTAAAAACAGAATTATCAGCTGAGTGCAGAGCAGGTGCTCCAGGCCACTCGTGTGTGTGCAGAAGTTTTTTTTTTCACATTATGTGGGAGCATGGAGGGAAGAGACTGGTCATTCCTGTGCATCTGTCAGTGGAGCAAGGTGGGACATGGTAAAATCTCCTCTGACATTTAGTGCTTGCTTTGTTTTTCTCTCAGGCCCAAGCTCCTGGTGTAAGTGTGCTCTCAGAGAAAGGCCAGTTCATATTCCATGCTACAGAGTGTTAGTATATGGGTTGGTAACATCAAGTAGCATTACATGGCTTTGCAGGCTGGGCTTGTTAGACAGGGGCTCCATATGGCCTTGGTTTGGCAGCACTGGAGTTGGCTCTTGTAGGGTATTTCTGGCATTTCCAATGTTTCAAAACAAGCTTCGTGGCTTTTCTCTGCATCAGCTCCATCCAAAATATTTATTGCTGCAATTTAGTAGGATGCAGCAGCCATTGTGGCAATGCTGCTGAGCCTCTGTGCCATCTCACATATCCAAAATCTGAAGAACAAATATGAAGGCTAATTTGCTCTATTTAAAGGAAACAAAGTTACTTCTGGGTCCAGATCTCTCAGTTCCTGTTGACTACTTGTCTACTCGACTAAAGAAATGCAGCAAAATTTGGGAGGAAAATAAACCTGAGGGGGGGAAAATTACATCAGCACTAAGAAGCAGCAGAAACTGTTAAAAAGTGTTAGCAATGGCCTTGGTCACTAGGTGAGTTCCAGTCAGTGTGTAAGTGCTTCTGGAAGGATAAGATAGCAAGAGCTCCAGTGGCTGTCTGATGTAAACACTACTGCATCTTTACATCTTGCATCCTCCCTGCTCCATTTCAGGAGCATGTTTGATAGCTCTGCTCTGTGTTCTTTGTGAAACTAACTGGGAAATACTGTCCTTCATCCTTTTATCTAGATATAATAATGGAAAATGCATAACTGAAACAGGAGAGATCCCCCTGGAGCTGGGGCTGCTTGACTTTGGTGCTTCATACACTGTTGTGATAACTAATGTAAGTGTTCCTGTGATGGTAACACACTCTTGTTCTATTCTCTGGTAGAGCTTTTGTTCCTGTGTTGTTGACTGTCACTTGCTTTGTCCACTCTCTGATCCCTTGGAAGTAGCTATCTGAAGGCTGTCCATTATGAAAGGGATAGTAAAAAGTTTTGGTACCTACATAAGCAAGGTGTATATTTGTTCCACCTTACATTGTGATCATGTCAAATTGCATGGGTTAAAAAGAAGTAAAATATTTTCCTTTATATAAATCCTCCATAGAAAATCACGTGATCTGTGGTTTGTGCTGGTCTCATGCCATCCCTGAGCAGTTAACATTGACCCAGAGCACTGCAAAGAGCTATTACCATCTGCCAAGAGCTGACTCTTCTTGTGGTCTTTAAAATACTGTACCTGGTAGGGCCTCATACCCAAAAAAAATGCAGAAACAGTGTGCTCTATCCTCACATTTAGATTACTGAACTAAAGACTGATCTTCCAAGATTTTGTAGATTATGCATAGGGGGAAGAGGGACAAAGTCTTGAGGGAGGAGGTTAGTGAGGTTGTACATCTCTTTCCTCTTCTCACTGTCTGTACAGCTAATTTGGAGCTTAGTGTAAAGTCAAGGCATGGTTTTCTGAACAGCCTAGCCTTGATGGGGTCTGAGCACCACTGAGAGAGTGGATTCCTTTTCCTGCCTGCCAACCTCTCAGACACACTGCTTCAACCCTGGTCCAACTGGCTGGAGCCACGGAGATGAACGTGATCAGCTTAGTTCCCATTTTAACCTTTCCACCACAAAGGCACACAGACAAACTGGGTCTGACAGGACACACTGCTAAGCTGCCCTCTGAGACTTTGGCTGCTATATTGTGATGAGCAGAGCAAAGTGTTGTCAGCTACTCCCTGGCAGCAGCATCTCCCTGTTGGGCAATTAATGGGAGCTGTTCATGTCTGCAGAGTCCAAATACGTTGGGGGGAAAATATAGCTGTGAAGCACCTGGCATTTTTTTTTTTCCAATTCCAGTAGCTAGAGTGGGATGTACAGCCCTGGAGGGAACAAGCAGATGCTGCCATCTGTGAGCACAGAGATTTATGTACATAAAACACACACACTTGAAGTGATGTTGGCCAGATCCCTCTTCTATGGCTGCAAGCCTCTTTCACCAGATGAGAAACCAGATAGAGAAGTTGCATTAAAAATATAACACTAAGAAAATTGCCCCAGAGCCTCTGGTAACAGGGCCAATTGAGGTAGATGTGTCCCATGTCACTGTGCCAAAGATTCCAGTTTGTTGGTCCCATCTGCATAAGTCCCTGCTACAGCCCTAGCTGCTCAGGGTGGCTCTGTGCCTCAGCCCTTCTGAACCCTGTGCTAGTACTTTAATATTTTTCACCCTCTGTTTGTCCATCTCTCTCTCTGTAGTTTCTGCCTTCTATAGAGAGTTAGTTTGCTTGAGGCCAAGATCACTTTTAATTATTGCAGTGATTTGTACTGAGCCCTGCTCCTCTGCCAGGAGTGCCATATAGAAGAACCAAGAATGCAATATATTAGTCTGATAATGTAGCTGAACTGTGAAACTTAAATCATGGGGATGATGCCTTCTACCCAGCCTTCCTCAGTGTGCAGTTATAGCATGGTGCTTGTGACATTTCTTTATGGGCTAAAGAGCAATGAACAGCTCTCCTCTCACCCCTTTTAGCCTGCTGAAATACAGTCTCTTGATTTGCCTCCCTGGCAATGATTGGTGATTAAGAACATCTCGTAAACATCCCTTGTATTTTCCCTAGTACTCTCCTTAAACACAGGGCTTTCTGCCTGAAGTCATTTCAATCTAGTGTTTTACTGGCTTCTAGTCAAATCTCTCTCAGCCTCTAAGCCTCTGTGCATCGCAGGTGGTATTAATTACACCTGGGAAAACAAAAATAATTAGGAATGCAGCTACCATAACTATCTGAATAGATCTAATATGGAGCAGTCTTTGCTACTCTTTGCATTACTGAGCTGAATTTGTTTGGGTGTCAATGGTGTCATAGGGAAATTGAACAGTGCTGATAAAATGGGAGCAGTGACCACATGGATGCAATGAGCACTTATCCTCTCATGGTTTTTTGACCTTGGGGACAGCAGCAGGTCAAAAAATCTGCACTGGAACCTCACAGGCTTTTCCCAGCCCCACTACAGAACACAACTTGTTGGTTTGCAATAATTCAGGGAATTCTTGTGGTACCCGAATGAGCTGGAATGCTTCCATCCTGCTCTCTCTGCCCTGTGCAGCAGGAGTCACTCTATTCCCAACAGGTTTGGAAATGGTAGGGATGAGAACCATAGTTTGCTTCAAAGGCAGAGCTTTTTCTCCACCTTTGCTTAAAACTTTATTTTGGTAAATTTGCTGTTGTTGTCCAGACTAAGAAAGATTGATCTTCCAGCAGCTGATCAGTGTGCCCTTATTTTCCTGCTAGATTTCTGGAGGTGCTGTTGAGACGTGGAAGTCAGAAGACATAAAAGCCAACAATGTCCATATGGCCTGGCAGTTACCACAGTATTTATTGATATCTGCTGGGGAGGTGATGTTCTCCATTACAGGTCTGGCCTTCTCCTATTCTCAGGTACTCCACTTAAAGATAAGGGCCTTACAATTAGACTTCAAGATTTATTTCTGCATCTGTCATTGACTTGTTGTACCTCCTTTGACATGACACTTACTAACAATGTTATCTATCCTTTAGCTGAAAGTGGGGTTACAACACAGCTTGCTGGGTGCCCTCAAGCTAAATTAATTCATATTCTGAAGATACCTGATCTCAGTGATACTTGGAAATATCCTTTTCTGGTAAACCTGAGAACACAGAAAAGAACTGGGTAGTTAATGGGAAAACTCTGAATATTTTAATATCAGAGTTTTCTCCTAGTGAAGTATTTTGTGCTATGTATTTTTCAGTGATATAAAGGCAAAGGTATCTCAAGGGCTAAAGGGTAGCATGAGGGGCTTGGCACCTTCTTTAAACTGAGAGAATGAAGGGGTCTAAATATGCAAGGTTGTAACAAAGGAGCAAGGGGTAATGAACATGCAAGGCATGATTTGATTGTTGTCTGGGGAGGTTGATGAGAAGAGAGGACTGAGACATTACGTGGTTGCACAGCTACTGAAGCTGCTCAAATTTATCCCTGGAGTAAGGCGCAGATGTTTATTAATGAGGATGATTAATACAGCGGGATGATCTGTAATGGGATGTGAAAAATTTGTCCTCAGCAGGAAATTTAACATCAAGATCCAGTCTCTTTCCAAAGGTGTACTGCCACATGGCACCAGACTTCAAGCTGCAGGGTTTGTGTGGCTCCTTGGACATTCTGATCATACCATTTCAGATGATGCAGGCTGGGGATGACCCAGGTTCAGCTCTGCAACAACAGCATCTCCTGCTTCTTCATGTGTCCTCCTGTCCATATTCTGAAAGCTCCCTGTATGCAGCTGTTGAGATTAACCACTCCACACAGAGGAAATTCCACCATCTCCTCCTACGCTGAGCCCAGTGACACCTACCCTGGGCGGGACTCCAGAGGGTGAAGCAGGGCCAAAAGGCACAGCACGATTCCCACTGATCAGGCCCTTCTCCTCTTTTCAGTCTCCAGCCAGCATGAAGTCGGTGCTGCAGGCAGGCTGGCTGCTCACGGTGGCTGTGGGGAATACCTTTGTGCTCATTGTTGCCGAGGCTGCACCAATGGCACAGGTATGGTTTGGCTCTTAAAACAGAGGTCATGCTTTACAACAGGCTTCTGGTGCTTCTGGCTGGCCATGTCCTGGTGCACAGCTTCTCTGCCCTGCACCTGCAGGCTCCTGCACCTGAGTGACAGCAGCCCACTCTGAGCTGTCCCCCAGCCCCTGCTCTGTGGGGCCCTCACTGGTGTTCCCCTGGGGAGCACTGGCTCTCCCTGACCCTCCCAGTGGCAGAGGTGACTGACCTGCACTGCTAACACTGCTGGAGCTCAGCTCTAGGCAAGCTGGCTGTGTCTGGACCTGGAGCTGGACACAGTGGCAGCCACACATTGAGTTGCTCACCAGAAGCAAAGAGACCAGTGGGCACTCAGCTCTTCCTCAAGGGTCTCACTTGGGGAATCCTGCCAGGACAGCTGCCTGTGGCATCCCTGAAATGTCAGGCTTACAGGGGGAGGTCATGGTGCAGAGGTAGAATAATTCAGGCTGTGAAACTTCTGGGTTGATGCCATGAAGGTGCGACCTGGGGCTTTTTTCTGCCAGCATGAATCTGCCTCTCTCAAAAGAATCTTGTAGGCAAAAAGTCCAGGTAGTTATGTTCCAGTCAGATTTGTAAGAAAAGACTTAATGAAACCAATTCAATCTGTTTTGTTTCAAGAGGTATCACATATTTGTAATTACATTATGTGTACAAGCATGTACAGAGAACAGGATGAGAACGTTTCTTTGTGAGCCATTTTGGAAACTAAAAAATAATTTTCACCAAGCTCTTTAAAAAGCACTTGAAAGTGCAGAGATATCCTCCGGACTGAGAGTCTGGGGTCTCCTGACCTGCTGTTCTTTTTTCTTTCCTAGTGGGCTGAATTTGTCTTGTTCACTGTTCTCCTCTTTGCTGTGTGCATTATTTTCTCCATCATGGGATATTTCTATGTCAGTGTGGATCCAGAAGACCTAGAAGAAAAGGAAGAGAAGAGAGAGACCTCAAGCAGAGGAAACATGATTGGTCTTGTTACTCAGAAAACAAAGCTCTAACACATCACGGGTTGGGATTTTTTTTTTTTAACTCAGTTATGAGAGGGTAAAAGAAGGGTGGGGACAGTGTTACTCTATTTTAGAGCATTGCAGTCTTTATTACTCAAAATGTAGCCACCTTACAAATGGGACCAAATAGCCCTCTTTAAAAACAATGGGGGTCCTGAAATCAGAGCAAAACTTCCTGGGAAAGCTCCTCAGGTATTAAAAGCCCTTATTAGTAATTGCAGTGTAATTTAAAACCTGCCCATCTTTTTAAGTATGGAATGCTCTCCTATGATTTTGCCTTAAACATATATTTAGGGCAGCAGGGAGGAAAGGTGGAAGAAATGTCATATGACACAAAATCTGGAAATGTTATGAGAGAAGAAAGAAGAAAAGCTAGTATAGAAATTAGGGAAGAATAGATGTTAGCGACAGAAGGATTTTTAATGCTGAAATCAAGGACTGTAAGGGTTACACACAGTCCCAAAGGATTTCATCATGTAACTCTCCTTATGAGTATTTCATCCCATTATTGCATGTTATGAATGGTTCTGATTTATGATTTTCACCTTCAGGCTCAGAAGTAATAACAGGGAATTAAATTCTGCAGGCTAAAATATTCCCAAAACACTGCTGACGAAGACAGGCATGCTACCACCTCTGATACCCATTTTTTCCCTAGAAGTTTTTAGCAACTGATGGTGTTCTTTGATTAGACATGATTAGAGAATTGGTTTATGCTTTCTTATTTCAGAATTCCAGACAGTTATTTGCCATCTTCCTATACATTAAGCCCTTATTGGGCATTTCCTTTTACAGCACCTGTCACTGCAAGTTAGGATATGGCTGATTTCTTATCTCATGCCTCAGTTATTCCCCACTGGGAGACAAGTTGCAGTAGTTTCTATAAAATTCCAGGCATCCAGCAGTGAGTTATTTACAAGGATGCACTTTATCATTTTTTCAGTCTACAAGAGGAGACAGTGGCATATGAGATTTTTCCTCCTTGTTTTTCTGTCTCTACCAAACTTTGGATATAACAATTTTATTGGAATTGTGATATAATTGTCTGATTTTCCTCAAATGCGTGAAGCTGTGATTTCGTGTTCTGCATAGGAATAATTCAACCACTGCTGATCTAGTAAAACTCCTGAGAGAGTCCCTGCCTTCCTCTGTCACTGCAAGGCCACAGCTCTAACAGGTATGGCCTAATTTAAAACAAGGCTGTCAATAGGATCTTCAGGTTCACAGAGAATCGATTTTAAATTGTGCTTTCCTCTTCCATCTTGGCATTGGCCATAGGTGGTTGCTGATACTTGGATTCAGGAGATCACAAAATACATGTTTAATTCCTGTTCAGGACAGTGCTAGGAAATACACTTAGTTTGACACCTCAGCTCCTCTGATGTGCTGCCAGTGTGTGTGTAACACTTAAGTAACACTAAGAAAACACAGCTTTTTGGTTTCTAACTCACAGCCTAAGACTGATCCTTCTGCTTCCTGTCCTAAATGGGCATGGAATTTCACCACTAGTTTTGCATAAGCTCCTGCTTGCTGTGAAGGAGCATCTGGGGTTGTGCCAGAGGGGAACCATGGTCTCATCAGGTAAATGTGAAGAGGCTGCAGATGTGCATGCAGGAACACTTGGGGTGGTTCAGTCCATGTGTGCTGGTTTTGCACCACCACGCCATGCAGAGACATTTATTAAGTTGTGGTGGCTGGATCCGTGCAGCTGAACCCTGCAACTCCATGGGAAATGAAGAGCATTGAAAGCCACCTATTAGGTCATCCAACCTGCTTTTCAGAAGCCAAATGAGGATTATTCTCCTCTGTTCTTTCTGGTATTGTTCTCCTGCTGTGATTCTTTGTGTGGGTTCTTTCTCCTCCAAGCATTGTTGTTTTCCTAATCCCATTTTATGACACACTGTGAATAGGCTCAGAGGCTGCTGAATCACTGCTGTGATGCTGTTTGACCAGCTTCCAACTTGAAGCACTAATAGAAGCATTTCTTCCTCCACCCACTGCAAACAAAACAAAAATCCCCAAACTGAAGGAATTGCCAGGCTCCAGTAACACTGAACAAACACAATTTAGAATTATTGGAGCATTTAATTTTTTATAAGCCTTGAATTTGGAAGTATGTTGTGGTTCTAGGGCATATGTGGTGAAGAGACAAATGAAAATTATTGAAGCACTTTCCTTGGGAAGCTCTTGGTAAGCAGTTCAAAGTTGCATGAGGGAAAGCAAGGTACCCAGATCTCTAAGACTATATATGCTTAAGAACCTCTTGATTTTTTTTGTTTTATTTCCTTATTGGTGACACGACCAGAAGCTGTCACAGACTCTGAGCTTAATTTAAAGGAATTGTTCCAAACTCATAAAAGATACATTTAGGATGTTATCTGAATCTGCTTTTTAGTCTTCTGATGCCAAATTGCCTCTTTCCAAGCATCTCCATGTTCCAAACCGTCAGCATAATGCTGGGGGAAGGAAAAATTGCAATTCACAGTTGGGAAGATTAGGAACAGGAAGGCAATGCTATAAATAAAGTGCTAACATGAGGCTGGGGGCTGCTCCTGCAGCCCCTCCCAGGAATTGCTCAAGGGATTATAAGCTCTGTTCACATTTCTCTCAGAGATGAACCAGTTAATTCTTCCCACCTGCTCATCATCACCTATTGGAAGCTTTTTCCTTCTCTGATCTGCCTGCTTGGTTGCTGGTATGATCCTTCCCCACTGCTTCCGCTGCTGTTGTGGCTTTGCTGAATTTATTTGGAATGCACCAGCAGTTTGGAGGGATTTCCACTGGCATGCTCACAACCAGCCAGGAGTGGGCTGGGAGCTGTAACAATGAGCTGCCCCTTCTGTAGCTAGAGAAGGTGGAAAAATAACATATTCAGCACAGCACTTCTCCAGTTTTAGAGTCACAACTCCTTTCTTGGGGGCCTTGCATCACTTTCAAATGGACTCAAGACTGGATCAGAGGTCTGGGACTTGATTGCATGAAGCAATGAGATCTCTGGGTTTTTCTTTCATATGGTCATCTCAGAGATGGGGCCATGCCCAGCTCTTCATACCCAATTTTAGAAAAATATTCTCTATTCCTCACAGTTCTGTGCTTTAGGATCACAGGGAGGATCCAAAGTAGGGATAGTATATGTAAAGCTGCATGAACCTCTACAGAGAAATAGCAGTCTGCTGCCTGTCTAGCTTTACCTGTCACTGAAGACTCTCAGCTGTAAGTGAAGCTTTCCCTGGCATAGATTAGGGAAAGCTCACACCAGCTGACCTACAGGAATTATCCTCTCCAGCTGAGGCACAGGGAAGAGGTGGTGGGGAGCTGTAGATGTGTTACTGCACAAACCTTATGAAGATTTCAGGAGTTTGGCTTTGCTCTGCAAGTATGTGTGTTTATCTGTTTCTCTGAAAGGTGCTTTCTGAGAAAGATTTCTTTGTGCAGAAAATTTCTCTTCATTTGCACTGACTGTTGCCATTTTCCCCCTTAGCAGGTTGTAAGTGTGACCAGTGTTATTTCCAGTTTTGCATGAGATAAGCATAAAAATGAGATTTCAAACTCAGCAAAACAACATCTTGACTGTTGGTTCCTTAAATTTACCTCTTCTTTCTGAAGCAGTGAGATGTCTTCAGGTAGCAAGCTTCTCTATGCAGCTCAAGGGACTTGCATTCCTCTTTTCTTCCATCTTCCTTTCACCACAATCCCAGAATTCCAGAAGATGAGCCCTGGCAGGGCTCCATGGGACTGGCTTGGATGCAGCTGGTGTGTGCTGTCACCACTGACTGGGAAGCAAGAACCTGGCCCGGTCAGGAGCTGATTCTTTGCATACCCAAATGGGGCCTAGCAAAGTAGACTGAGGCAGGGCTGGCCCTGGTGGAAGTTGTGGCTTACTGAGCAGTGACCTGGATGTGAGTTTTATTGTCAAAGTGAAGTGTAAGTGAGTGAAAGGAAAAGTTTTCACTTTACTTGGCTTTGGCCTGAGGCAAGGAAACTGCAGACTGGTGTGCAGAGAGGAAACAAAGGGCTGTTTGGTCAAGATCTTTCCAATTCCTCAATGAACAGCTGAAGTTACATTGAATTAATTGCAGAGAATATGAGAGAAGAGGAAAGCTCATATGATTAAACAGTGGATGACTTCAGGTCTTTTAGAAGAGCACTCTCCTAGCTGGTGGTGAAGGACCATTTGGGGAGATGGTCACTCATGGTTTGAAAATGGGTTTGGCATTCCAGAGTACTGCAAAAACCAGCATGAACCAGCCCTGGTGGATCTGACTGGAGGAGGAGGTGGCTGTTCCCTGGCAGTGCTCCCGCCATCCATGGGAGCCACCACCTTGGCTTAATGTTGGGACAGAAAATGGAATGGTGTTACAGATGTGATTAGCACAGGAGGGAGAGCTACAATTAGGGCTAGTTAACAAGTTTTAGCCAGGGTTACACAGAAGGATAATTTTTTTTTCTCTGCATTGAATTTCTTTACTAAGCTACAAGAACCACTTTCTAGCACAAGTTGCTTAAACCTGGGAGATCAACGCCATAGCAAATAGCACAGCTGCTGAATTTTGGATGGTACCAAACTCTGCATTTCATTATCACTACATTTGTTATTGTGATACAATTTTAAAACAGCATTTAAGAGATGTGTCTGGTCCCAGATGTTGACAGATCTGGCCAGGGTTTTGCATGTTGATAGCTGGATTCACTAGCTGTTGTTAGCTAGTCTTCCATGTTAATGTGTGTGATAAACCTCTCATATACAAGTAGGTGTGGGGCCTTTAGAATTCTCCAGCAATTTAGAAAAAAGCTCCAAAGTTCCACATGAAGCTGGCTAAACATGAACTGTGGCATTTCTTCCTTGAGGGAGCTTCCCATGTGCTTTGTAAAGCAGGGACCCTCATTCATCTCCTGAAAAGTGCTCCCCAGAGAGCCAAAAATGAGGGACACAAACATTTAGCCTTGAAAAAGGCTCATGTTACCTAATAGAAATTGCATGAAAGGAAATAATTGCTTTGCTTAAAATCCCTCCTTCCTCACAGTCTCACGTGGACAACAAGGAAGGAAACTGTTTCTTACTGAGCTTTGTATCAAGGAGCTGCTGCATCTTCTCAAAGTCTTTTTGTGCTGTGCTTTGCCAGCAGATCAGCATTAACCTCGCTCTAGCACCTGTAGATCAGAAGACTGTCAGGATGCAGAGCAGCCACACAGCAGGCTCCCACAGCCAGCTGATCAACTCTGATCTCTTCATTTTTAAGGAATAGTTGTAGCAGTTATCCTGCAGGGCTCAGTCAGTCAGAATTGCTCTAAATTTAGGCCACACCTAAAGACCTGAGAGGACTGTAATCAACAAGATAAATAGCTAAAGTCTCAAAAACCTGCTAAAACACTTAGTGCTTAATTAAAATTTTAATATGCTTACAGAAAGCAAAAATGTAAACCCGAATTTAGCAATTCACTCAGAGCAATGAGGAGCTGAATTGACTTGCCATGTACCCTTTCCAAGCTGCAGCTTGGTTCTCCTCTTGTAGACTCCCAAGTTAGCTCCAAATGACTCCTTTGCTAGCAGTCAGGCCCTTCAGTCCCACATGCTGATCATCCCTCCCCATAAGTCACTTCTCACTGATGATTTTCCAGCCCTCAGTACCTTGCTTATTCCTCCACTCATGCAGCCTCTTTGCTGGCAGCAACAGCGAGTTTGCTTGGGAGCTGCCCTGGATAATGCTGCCACTTTCCTGCATCCAGAAAAGCTGCTGATCCCCAGGAGAACTGTGTCTGGGCAGAGACCATGCAGAGCCAAATATCTGGGTGGTAACAGCATCTGCCACAGCTGCTCTGGCTCTGGCTTTTTGTCACAGCTTCGTATGCCCTGACACATCTTCTGTAGGCAAATCAGTTCAGAGCACAGGGGTTATCCAGCATCTCCCTCTCACCTATCCTGTGCCTGGTTAGCTGCCCACAGTCAGCCCTGGTGTTGTGCCAAGTCAAGCCACAGGGACTTCTGGACCAACACGGTGCTGTTGCCAGCCCTGGAGCATCCATTAGTGCTGCCTGTGGCCCCAGCCTATTTACACATTATTTATGGCTCTGCCCTGCCAGCCAGTTTAAGAGTCTCTCTCTTGCACAGAAGTGAGAGAAAGCCACACAGGCTGTGTCCATCTCAGCAGTGGTGTGTGCACAGTGCCTTTGTAACCACAGACCTCCCATCAGCATGGAAAGGGGCAGCTCTGCTGTCTCCAGTGCCAGCTGGTATCAGTGGGGCTGGCTCTGTGATCATTCCAGGCTTGGCCTTTTAAAAGTCAGTGTCAGTGTTTTGCTGAGAGCCCTTTGTTATCACTGTGTATTACCATGTGCTGCCAGGCTTCAGCTTCTGAATCTTGAGGTCGAGGAGCAGCAAGCTGCATCCTGGCAGGGCACTTTCTGCTCCTTCTTGGTCTACTTGTCCATCCCCAATGACCGGGTCTTGGGTAATAACTGGCATCTCCCAGACCTTGCTGTGTTCATGTACTACTCACAAATGAAGTTTTTTCAAATGGAAGTGAATTTACTTGGAACTCTGACTCTACCCAAATCTGCTTGGAACTGCTGGGAACCTTTGTTCAGCTCTTTCTCTGTTTAACCTGTGCATCAAAACACTTTCCAAGCAGCCTTCATGCTGTCCTCACCAAAGAAAGAAACCTCTCAAAGTTGCTGTACCAATATGGATTTTTCCTGCTCAAGTTAGAGGTGAAACAGGCCAGCAAGAATCCATCAGGCAGCAGGACCTGCTGTCTTTCAAAAAGAAGAACTTCTGTCAGTCACACTGGCTCCCCACATGAAAGGCCATGCAGTCCAGCTCCTGCTGTGCACTGAGCTCAGCAGAGCCCAGTGGATGCTCCAATGCTTCTCTGGGGGCTGCAGCTCCCAGTCCAGCACTGGCCAGCCCATCTGTGTGCTACTTATGGGCTGTTAGTGCCAGCTTTGCTTCCTGACACTTTATACAGCCCAAAATCTGCAGAGCAAAGAGAAGACAGGTCCCTTTTTCCATAGAGTGTATTTAATTTGCGTGTTCCTGCTCCTTTCTCACCACAGCCAGTGTCATCGGCTGCCTTCTTATTTCAGGGATGGCTGAGGAGCGGTGCAATCCCCATCTCACCCCTTGGAGAAAGGGGAGGTTTGGGCTTTCCTGCTCTGCCCACCCACAAGCACCTTCCTGGAAGCTCTCCTCTAATTCAGGTCCTCCACCTCTCCAAAGAGCACCTCCCTCTGAGACTAAGGATTTGACATGTTTTTAAACAGTCACTCCTTTTGTGGGGATCAGCCAGCCTGGGTAACGTTTGCATTTTACCCTTTGCTGTCTGCTGCTGGATTTACTTTTGGAGCTAATATCACTGTTTTTCTTTACATTTGCTCCCCAGAGGTTACCCTAAACCACCTGCATTCTCTGTATAAAACAAATAAATGGCTTTGACTCTTTGCAGGCAGATGTTTTATCCATCTTGTGCCAAAACTTCAGTAGTGCCATGAAGAATCCCTCTGCACTAATGGTGCCAGCACAGTCCTTTACATCCCTACAGGAGGATTTCTTTGTTCCTCCTTTTGTATGTGCTGCTTGTAACCAAAGGGCTTGTGCTCCATTTCTCACAGCCCTCAGCACTCCTCAAGCTTCTGAAATGCAGGCTCTGAGTTCCCTCTTCCATTTGAGCTGAAAACTATTAAAGGCCATTGAGAGCTTCAGAACCAGCTGGGTTTTGTCTAGTAAAGTTCTTTTCTTTTTTTCTTTTTTTTTTCTTTTCTTTTTTTTTTCTNTTTTTTTTTTTTTTTTTTTTTTTTTTTTTTTTTTTTTTTTTTTTTTTTTCTATTTTTTTTTCCCACTGTGTTCACATCCATCACTTGCAGCTCGGGAGTGAAACACTGCTCCAGTCTTCTCCTGTCAACTCTCTCAGGAGAAGGCTGGGCTTTCTAGCTTTTCCATTAAACCCTTATCTGTGATGCCTTTGGTCCTAATGTTCATTGTTCAGCATCCTTTGAAGCCAGGGATTTTGGTTCCTTTCTTTGGTTTTTTTCTTCAGTCTGCTCAGCATTTTTTAGATGGTGCCACTGTATTACACCTCCTGGGGTCCACTGACCTTTGGGCTGAAAATGAGCAGGGCAGTCATCCCAGTGGTTTTAAAAGATGCACCTAGACAGAACCTGCTCATCTCTCTAAATTTTGAGCTTCTTTTCAGCTTGTTAGGGAAGAGCAGGCACTTTTCCATGCAAAGGTGTGTTTTTCATGCCTACTGCATCCTGTCTGGGAGGGGATGCTGCCAGGTCAGAGCAGCTTGGCCTTCCACAACACTTTGTGCCTGCTTTCCTCTGGCTCTGCATTTCCTTGTTTGGATTTCTCTGCTCTTGGCCTCTCCTTGGTAGGTCTCTCACAGCTATGATATTCACTCTGAGGGAGATATTACCTCCAGCAATTTATTTTACCAGTCTCATGTTGTTACTTGTGGTGACACCAATCACAGGCTTTATTTTGCCTTTTCAATCTCCACTGTTTTTCCAGGTTTCTGCTGTGATTTCTCTTCATTCAGACTGTCAACCTCTTGCCAAATTTGTCTTTCTCCTTATGGCTTCCCATTATCAATGCTGTAGTTGGAGTCCAAGTGCCCTTCATGCCCCAAATCTGCAAGATAAGTAAACTTAGAAAATCATTAGGGCGGACCATGACTGCTCCTGTCTCCATCAAAGACTAAGATTAAATTAAGTCCCTTTGATAAACTGAGCTGATGGGCCAATTTGGAGTGCACATGTGGTATTATGAGCCTCACGGGACTTATGATTAAAAGACATGAGAGAACACAATTATTTAGAGAGCTACCAGGAGATTACTGTAGCTCACTAGTCACTTCTTTATCAGAACAAAAGAAGAGTCCAATTCTCCAGGGCGACAGGCAGCTCTGGGAAGTGTCTGGGAGTCTCTAGTTGCTGCGGGAGGCGGGATTCTATCTTTGATGTGCGCTGTAACACTACGGGAGGGTGCTGGGGAGAAACCCACTCTAACCATTCCTGTCTCCAAGGCACTTGGTCCTGGAGTGAAACCTTCCACACAGGTGGTTTGTTTATCTCTTTCTACAGTTGCTTGAGTTTTTTTGGGTTTTTCTGTTGTTTTTGTTTTTTGTTTTGGTTTTTTTGTTTTGTTTTTTTGTTTATTTTTTTCCCCATCATAAACTGCAGTTGCTTTTGCAGCAAGATAGAGCTCAGCTGGGTTTCTTTGCTGGACTGTGATCAAATCCTGACCAGCACAGGGAGCTCAGTGCTATCAGGGCTGACTCTCTGCATCAAATCTTCAAGGCTGGGCTGGATCCTGACCTAGCACGAAAAGTCATGTTAGCTTAGGCTGTGCAGCAAGCCCTAGAGATGAGAAATGTCTGACTGGACACAAATACAATTTTGCCTGTTCTTTTTTTTTTCTCAGGGTCAGGCTATTGAGTCGGGGCTGGAGGACATATGTAATTGTAGCAAGGCTATTTTTCTCACTTTTATTTTTTTTTTAAGGAACATTCATGCTGCATTTTAATTACAACATTTAGAACATGTCCAAATAGCTTGAGCTCAAATTGATCTTGTTTTTCAGCCAGGAAGCTTGTTTTTCATCTATTATTATAATAAATGTGCTATTGATAATAGTTTAGGTGCAATACAGCAAAGCTTTGTGTTATACATCAGCTCTGGAGGCTCAGAATTTTCTTATTATCCATTACTGACATGACAGTTTACAAATATTTAACAAACAAATTACCAGGTTTTCCTTGTTCCTTCTTAGTTTGCAGTCTCAGTCCTTTTGACAGCTGAATTCAGGATTAATGATGATCTTGTTTAAGACAATTGTTTGCTAGCAAACAGGTTTATTCTCTAAACCTACAAGTGCAGTAGGGGAACTAATGCTGACACTTTGAATTAAATCTCATCCTCAAAGCAAATTTTTTAGCTTTATTCCACCCAGTTCTCCTAAGAAGAAATTGGATTTGCCTGGTAAAGTGCTTAGACCTCTTAATAATTTTTTAGTTTATGTATTAATTTTAAATATAGGAACTTAACATGAAGGGCTGGCAAAAGGAATATTTTTTCTCTGCCAGCCCTGAGCTTGCTGGGTCTATTCAGGCTATAAATTTTTTAAAGTCCTTTCTGAGCAGAAGCAGGGGAACAAAGACACCACCTTGACCCTCCATGGAAAAGAAAGATCCAGAAGGACAAGCTGGAATTGGTTCTCTGTGAAGCACTGGAGGCAGCACTGGGAAACATTCAGCCCAGGTCTTGGGAGTGGTAAAACACATCCACACTTCGCAGGAGCTTCTTCTCCACCTGCTCCAGGTCTGAGCACAGGGTGAAGGGCACAGAAAGGGCTGATGGCCAACATCTGCCTGGGAAGGTTGTTTCTGCTGTAGATGGTTGCAGGTGAAGCAAGGAAGGTACCACATCCCTCTGGGAAAGCCTGATACATCCCCAGGGGAATCAAGGGCATCTTCTGGGAGAAAACACAGCACCGGAATAGAGACTGGAAGAATGTGTGAAGCACCCCCTTCAGAGCACGTCCTGGGCACTGGGCCACCCCTGCCCTCTGGTCTCTGATCTTTGCATGCACAATACAGGAATTCACTGGTGTGTGGGCCTGGCTTTGGAGATGAGAAGTGAATTTGTTCTCAAGAAAAATCACTCTTTGTTGGCAGAAAATCTGTGAGTTGAGTTCCCCAAGGGCATAGTGTTTGAAAATCACAGATGATTAAAAGATAACACATTTGAGGATTAGTTTTGTTTTTGTGGTAGCTTTTTTGTTTGTTTGTTTTGGTTTTTTTTTGTTTGTTTGTTTCTTTTTTTCTTAGGTTTTGTTGTTGTTTGTTTGTTTGTTAGTTTGGTTTGGTTTGTTCTTGTGGAAGGTGTTTGTTTGTTTGCCTTTTGGGTATGACAAAGTGAACACCGCACATAAATTTCTCCACAACTGACCTGGCCACAAATTTTTTTGTTTTGATGCAAGAAAATCTATGACTCTCCTTAAAAGAGGAGGCCTCCCACCTGAGTTCTGAAATACCAAATGTCACACTAGCAAAAACGACTAAAGCTGGCAAGCCCGAGTGTAGTTTATCACATCAATCTTAAACAAAGATAAGCCAAATCGAATCAGACTTGATGAAAAATAATAAAAACATGCTTGGCTTGAAATAATGTGTTAATAGAGATTATTTCTTATTATATTTTATTTGATAAGCAATAAAAGCACAGACTCACAGTGCATAGTCATTTGCAATGCAAGCACTCATTACTGACTTCCCATGGAACCAGTGTGACCAGCATGGAGCAGCAGGGACAGGGACAGGACAGGGGGCACAGCTGAGGATGTCAGCATCTCTGCACATGTGTTTTCAATCCTGGACTAATCCCATAATATGGACGTCTTAGCCTGGTATTTAGCCTTCATCTCACTTCTTTTTAAGGCTTGCTTAACACTTTTCCAGTTGATTGATACAGCATCAATCACAGTAGTATGCTGTTTATGATGTTACTGTTAATAACTCCTGAGGAGATGGGTGGCTCAAGGCCCTGAGCTGAGCACAGGCATTTTCCTTGCAAATGCTGGGGAAGATTCACTGAAAACAGCAGCTTGCAAAATGTTTGGGGCAGCAGCAGCAAGAAACTGCCCATCATTTCACCCCCAAGCACCTCCCAGTTTGGGAATATGCTTGTCACTGGGGTTACATCTGCAGCCTTTTTCTGCCCAGGGGTTAAGGCTTTGAGGAGAGTTTGTGAAGTGCAGCTACCAACTGGACACACCAAGGATAAACTGGCTCCAATTACCTGCTCTGCTTACACCAATTGCCGTGTATTACAAATCAAGCTACTCACAAGGAACCAAACTATTAAGCTGCTTTCTCATAATCATTAATTATAAAGATACCATCACTCATATTTGTAAAGTATGAACTGTCCTGTGATAGCTGATTTACTCTTTTTCAGTTCAGTGAATTGTGATGGTGAGGCTGCAAACAGTGTTGGCAAGTGATTTCCACAGGGATGTGCTCCTGCAAGTCTGAGCTGGTGAAACCCCCCTGTTCATGACACAAAGCCAGCACAGTGACTTCGTAGGAACAGATTTATGCTCCCCCCATCCTCCTGGCCACCCTGCACAGTCTCTGGGAAAAGCTCAACTCTGCAGGAGAAGGTCAGGTAAATGTTTGATACCTAACAGTCAGTTTAAGGAGAAGCTTTCAGACCAAAAGGGTGTCACCCTAAAGACTTTCTCTGGCATGCTGAGCCCCCCAAAACTTTGCTGGGTTCCATTACTGTAGGTATTGATTTCTCTTCTGCTTTGCCATCCCTAACGTGTTTAGGCTCAGAGTGGCAGCACAGTGAGAGGGACTCTTAAACCCCTCCCAGGGCAAAGGCAACAGTTCAGCAACAGTTCTGGGGAAACTCCATGTTTTTTCAGTCCTCTCCCAATTCATCCTGCTGGTGTTCAGCCTTCCTTACACACCTCTGCCATTTCCTGCTGCTGGGTAGGGCAGCCAAATGGGTCAGAAGAGGAAAAGCCTTTCAAAGCTGCTCATCCCACCAGGGCCACTTGCTGCCCAGGTTAGTCATGATCTGAAGACTGAGCTTCCAGAAGGATTTGCCACCAGAGCACCTGGGACAGTCCTGCACTGTTTTCACCCATTGCTGCTTTCTGGACAGATGTGTCCCAGCTGCTCGGTCTCCTCAGATGTGCACATGAGTCCGTGTGTATGATCAGATCACTGATCCATGCTCCACAGCCATTTCGATCTAGGGAAGAAGTGACAAATCTCCCCCCACACACAACAGACATACCTTCCATGAGATTTTGATGAATGAGATCTTTATTGGCTGCTGGGCTAATTAAATAGAAGTTGCATCAGCTTCTAGCTGACAGGCTTTAATTGCTCCTGAGCAGATTTTGAGAGGACCAGATGAATACAAAAATAAGAGGAAAGACTGAAATGGTTCCAAGGATGTCTCTAACTGCATTGTGCTTCAGCTGGAAATTTGTTCCACCTTTCCCTGAGGAACTGGAAGGGGAGAGGGGGCTCCTGTGCTGCAAGAATGCTGTCAGAAAAGCAAAAATTAACATAGATAACAAAAAGGAGAAAATAGTATCCTGATTTTAAATAAGAATTTCTGAAGTCTTATCTTTGCCCCAGTCACCAGCTTTGGCCTTGAGCAGCTGGTACCATCCACTCTGGGCTCTTGTTCCCATTTGTCACACGGGACTAACAACACCTGCCGAGGGTAGAACTGCCTGGGATGCTCTGACACAATATGTATTCCTGAGACTGCTTTTCTCTTTTTTCCCCCTCTGTTTCTCTGAAGTCCAAAGACTGCAAAAGCTGTGTCAGACATCTCTCAGCCCCTGTAGCCAGGCCCAGTCCTGTACAGTTCTGCTGAGAGCTTAGGAGAAGGATGGTCCCCTCCAGCAAAAACTTTGAGCCTGGCTGTTCATTGGCGCAGGTCCTTTGAAGACAAGAGGTGCTGTGTGTGTCCCTCAGTATGTGCTGGCTGCCAGCAAGGGCTGCACAGCCCTTTTGGCCCCTTGCTGCCATTTCCCCATGCAGGAGCAGGGCAGGGGGCTGATTTGCATCTCTCCTCCAGTCTCCTGCCTAAACCTCCAAGTGGGGTATGTGCATGGCTCAACAGGAGAGTCACTGACAGAAAAAGTTTCTGGGTACTCAAGGTTCAGGTTGGTGCAGGACAGAGACAGGCCTGGTACACAGTAGATTAAAAAGTTAACTGAAATTAATGACCAAGCCCTCAGTGGTGTCATGTTTTCCCCAGTGGACTCTGCAGTTTATATCTGGGCACATCCAGACTAAGAGGCTTGTTCCATGTTTAATTTATGGCATGATGGATGAGTTCTTAGCATACAATGCACTTAATTCCATTTTAGGCTGATTTATGGTGTGAACTGCACGTGAAGTTTTTAATTCAGTAGGTGGTGACTCTGATCCAGTATATGGAGTGTGACGGAGGAGTTGATAAATTTGATTCCAAAGGTGATGCATCAACTTCAGTGTGAAGTGCATCAAATTTATCACAGGGCACATTGGTTTCAGTGCATGACACCCCAGCAATGGCAGTGCCAGAACAGTTGAGTGCATCACCAGTGGTTCCCCACATCCACCACCTCCTTAGAAGAAAACGGCCCTTGCTGTTTGTCTTTCATGTGATCTTGCAAGACTTGAAGAAAACCAGAAAGATGGCACATTAGGTGCTGGTCAAAATATTTGTCTTCAATTTAATACATGCACCATGTAAGGGCTTTTGATATGCCACTTAATTTCAGGTCTCAGGAAGATGCTGTGCTCTGGAGAACCTCAGCACCAACCAGCAAATTGGCTTAATTTTAAGTTAATTTTATGACTCAGTATCTTTGCTTTTAGCCCAATGTCTGGCTGATCCACATTGCTGAATGGGAATGTGGAGTTTGAGTCCTCTCTGGGAATTTGGGCTCTTCAATATCTGTAACTTCAGACAAATGTTAAAAAAACCATTCCTGGAGTAAATCCCTCCCCTACTCCCTCACTCCTCACTGGGGATGTCTTTGGGTTAAGACTTGCTGGATGAAATAAACCCACATCTTGGTTGTTGTTGAATGATCCTAATGGCATTCAAGCAGCAGTTGTTTGGGACTTGGTGCACACAATCTGGACAGCCCAGGGTGTGCTGGGCACTGAGGGGCTCCCAGTACCTGTGGTACCCAACTCCTTCCCCATCCTCACACTCCATTACACCAGCACCACTGAATCCAGCTGGGCACTGCAGAGCATGGCAAATCACTGAGGCAGCCAAGAAAGGCATGAGAGAGCTGATGAGAGAATTTGGTGACAAGCTGAGCAAGAAGTGATTACTTTTCTTCTTCTCTCCTCCTTTTGCTGCCACAGTATCTGTGGCAGTGAGGATAAATGCAATATATTAGCAGCAGTGAGTGGCAGATTCACTAGTCTGCAGTTTATAACATTGTCCTCCCCAAAAACCCACTGAAAGGCATTATGAAGTTAGCTAAATAAAGGGGGATAAAATTATGAGAGGGTCACTGTGGAAAAGTGTTTGGAAACCCTCAGAAGAGAGGCTGTTTTCTTCTCTCCAACTGTCTTGTTGAGCTCTGAGGGAGGGTTAGTGCTCATACACCAGATATTAAATTCAATCCAGTGAGAAGGAGCAGATGTTGATGTGCCAAGCCTGTCTGCCACCACGTCTAATGCATAAGGATGGCTGAAAAATCTTCCATCCAAATGTTTTGATTTTTCTTGGAGCAAAAATAAACTTCTGCTGGAAAAAAACAACAACAAACCTTCAGGGCAGAAAACTTCTGGCTGAGAAAACTTTGTCTTCAGACTGTTTGATAAAGGGTTGCTGCTGTCAGAGGGGATAAAGAGGAGGATGTTTTTCATCAGTCATGTTAATCTGATCTATCCCTGCATGCAGGCTTGTGCAGACAGATAAAACAGATCCTGATACGCTGATGAGCCAAACTCTATCTGTTTCCAAGGGACTTTGAGCTGTCTGGATGGAGAAGCAGGGGACGGATTTGCTTTGAACTTATTCCCTGGTGAAGGGTGTTAAGCACTGGGAAAGGCACTCAGGCTAATGTGCATCTGGTCTGCCTGGAGGGAACTGTTTGCAGGCTTGGCCTGTGCTCTGTGCTCCCAACACCTCTATAGCAAACAGTTGTTACTGCTCTTGCTGCTCACAGCTCACTCCCTGCAGGAAGGAGAAGCTTTAAGCCCTATCTTCCACTCTCCAAAAGGGTTAAAAAGCCCACACAAACATATGGTTTAAATGGTTTAAAGAGTACAAGGGAGGGGAAATGCTAAAAATCACTCCATTCAATAGCAAAAATGCTCATGAATCTGAACTCTTATTTCAGCACCACCTTGCAAACAGCTTTGTTCATGAGCAGGGTAAGAAACACTGGGTTTGGGAGGTTGCTATGCCTACTCCTCTGTTCCCCAGGCACCCTCTTGAGGGGAAGCTTGTGCCCCACTTAACCCTGACCAAGGGGACCAGACAGGCTCAGGGGATGCTCCCACTTCTGCCATCCACAGAGAATCCCACTGTCTGGGCCTGGTTGGAACTGGCACCAGAAGGGCAGCAAAGAGCATCCCAGCTGAATGGCATGGATCCTGCTCCTGCATCCCAGCCAACTGAGCCCCTGGCACACATGCTCCTGCAGGACCCTGGAGGAGCCTTCCAGCTGCAGAACGTCTTTAAGCTGTGGAGAGAATTTATTTCTTCATTTATTTGCTTTGTATGGGAGAAAAGGCTGCTGGTTTATAATGTGGAACAGTCATTTTAACTGACTGAAGTCAGTCCTATAAATAAATTTCCCTCTCCAGAACATTAACCAGATCCAGGAACCAGCAGTTTTATGATACCTTTCCATGTTACTCTGGGTGGA
Organism: Toxostoma redivivum; assembly: GCA_013397375.1. Taxonomy (NCBI): domain Eukaryota; kingdom Metazoa; phylum Chordata; class Aves; order Passeriformes; family Mimidae; genus Toxostoma; species Toxostoma redivivum. Next base: position 696,383 of record VXBI01002229.1, on the reverse strand, counting down.
TTCTGGGCCAGCATCTCAGCTTGGGTAACTTGGCATCACTCTCCAAATCCAGGTGATTTACATTGTCTAATGCTGCAATGAACTTCTACAAGTTTGACAATCTCAGGTGCCCTAGTTTTTACTGAAGAGTTCATATGTTATTTCAAGGTGTTTTAAAATACATTTGACTTAGATGGAGCACAGAGGTCAAACTCTATATCCCAAACAAATGTGTTTGTCACTTCAAAATTAGTCCAGGCTGAAGCATTGGAAGAAAGGAGGTCCCTCTCCAGTAGCATGTACTCCAAAGGCTACTGGTCCCAGTTAGCCAGGCCTTCTGGAGGCTCAATTCCCTCCTCATTGCATTGCTCAGGGTCTCAGCAGATTTGATGGTTTTCCTCCAAACCCTTTGACTATCATCAACAATGAGGCTGCTGGCACTGCAGGCTGATAGGATGGCTTCTGCCTCCTCTTTGGTTCACTCTTGTCCACTATTTCCATCCTTGTCCACTATTTCCATCCATCCATCCATCCATCCATCCATCCATCCATCCATCCATCCATCCATCCATCCATCTTCTATTCAGAGTGCAAGATCCTGGGACAGGCACTGTCTTCTCTTTTTCTCTTTTATCTCATTCCTTGAGTGGCAGGTTTTACTGACTCACAAATGCACACAAAGGGGATTTCTGCCCATGATCAAAAGGATATGGTTGAGTTAATCTTTTTCCAAGCTCCTTAAGGGTGAGCCCTCACTCCTGATTTATAATGCAGTTTTTAATTTCTGATTAATGAATGAGGGGTCTGTGCCTTGTGAGCCACACTGGGCACCTGCATGGCATCTCCACAACAGTGGGCATCACCACTGGGGAATCTCTTTATCTTCCTGCATGCAGAATCCCTCACATCTCTCATGATCAGATGGTCACTCTGTGCCATTTGATTTCCTGGAGATGTTCGAGACCTGGGTGATTTGCACAATTTTGTCTCTCTCCTTTTTTTTTTTTGGTTTTTTTTTTTTTGTTTGTTTCTCTCTATTTTATTTTTTTTACACAGAGAAGAGGAAAAGAAGATCTGAGGACTCTGAGGGATACTCATCCTCTGCAAAAAGAGTGCAGTGCACACTCAGATGGACATGAGCCTGTCCTAGCTTTTGACATGTTTTCTGTGCAGATAAATCTAAGCTTAGTTTCACCTATAAAATTTCTCATTCACATGAGAGGATGTTTCAGCTAACTGATAATACATGATGATGAATTTTCTGTGAACCTTAGGTCCCAGAAGGTTTGAGGAGAGTGTCTGTCTCTCCCTTTGACATGGGGCATTGGGAATGGCTGAGTTCCAGGCTGTCTTCTGTACCTCAGAATTAAAAGAGTGGAAGTTATAAAATTTGGGAAGTTCCTTATTTGTTTTGAATCAGCTTTCCTCAATTTCTACCACCAGCATCTAGCTTTGGCATGTTTTTAATGTACAGCTTCAGCTTGCACACAGAATTGAAATTTTCACCCACATGGTGCAAGCTTTGTAAGTGGTAATTGCATCAGCTTAGGATCAATGGAGCAGAATAATATCTGCCCACTATTAATGGCTTAATAAAATTAATAGTGCTGGCTCTGCCATGAATTACTTTAAAATAGAGATTGTAGGATAGTAATGTAAACAATCATTGATTTTTCTTGGGAGAGTACTGTGAATTAGATATGACTCTCTTCAGTGTGTAGTTGATACCAGACAATGCAGAAAGTGTATCTGAGTACCTTTAAGGTGGGTGGAGACGGATAAAGTGAAAGGGCCCCTGTGGCACTGGGGAGGTGATGAGATAAATGAAACGAGCCCAGAGCAGATGAAAGCTCAGAGCCTTCTGGCACTCGATATTGCTGCCAGCCAACCTGACCCAATTAATAACACATTAGTGCAGGACAGGTGTGTTCAATGGTTCAGGTCTGTTAATTGAAATAGCGTGATTAATGGCATTGGAGGGGATGAGGAATACTTAGAAAAATGACGGAGCCTGCATCTCTGCAATGGAGTTGATGCATTACTCGAGGGTGAGGGAGATGGGAGGTGGCTTTTATTCCCATTGAGATCCTGCCAGCATCCCGGCACCGAGCTCAGTGTCCGTGCCAGAGTTGGAGAGCTGGCAGCTGCAAGAGCCAAATCCACCCTCAGTCTTGCCCAGGAGCACAGGGGAACTCTGTGGGCTCAGGAGCACTGATGCCTGTGGGGTTTCCATGCTGGTGTCTGGCTGCATCAGGACCTGGGCCAAAGGCATCTGGAGTAAAGGTTGGGCTGGTGTGGAGTCACCCTCTCATGGGGGGCAGCACCCACTGTACCCTTAGGGGGACAGTGGCAGTAGCATGGCTCTGTTCCTACTGCTCACACACAGCCAGCATCCGCCTTTCTCCTTCCAGAGGCCAATTTTCCTGTCGATTCCAATTAACCCCAGCACTGACATCTCAAGGACAACTCTGGAGGCGGCTTTGCAGAGGAGCAGCAATTTGGAAATGTGTTGTGGGGCAGAGATGGCACTTTAGAGCCCAGCCTTAATTACATCAAATGGCCAGAAAGAGCTGTGCAGCAGTTTGAGCTATTGCCATTTGCAGAATGATTCTTCTGCAAGATTCCCTTCTGTCCTACTGTTTTCCTGATGTCTTTCCTTTACATCAGTGCTTGTGCTTGAACTCTGGGCTCAGCACAGGGGCAGGTGTGTGTGATGGTGTGTGTGATGCACATCCTGGGTGTTTTCCTGGCAAAATCAAGCCATCCCTTTCTTCTCCCTGTTAAACATGCACCCTGCAGCTGGTACATTATTGTGTGAGGGAGGGGGACAGTGGGCTTTTCTTGCAGGGAGGCAGGGCAAGCTAGCACCTCATTCTAAACAATTGCCCCTGGTTGTAAGAAATGAAGCATCGTTTCTTCAAGATTTGCTCTGCCCTGGTCCCTTCTGCTGTTTCCATCAAGCCCATGAAAGCTGAGGGGGAGCTCTCCCCCTGTGTTTGGGCCAGCTGTACTCCCACACTCCCTCCTGGTGCATGTGTGGCCCTGAGAATTCACACCCTGTTTGAAATACCCAAATCCACAAGTTTTTGAAGGACAGTCTGGCTAATGGGGACAGTTTGGGCACCTTCATTCCTGGCAGAGGCTGCAAGAGCAGCAGACACGCTGTGTTTTTTTTCCAGTCCTCAAAGGGAAAGGGACAGAACTTCAAGAGCAGCAGCAACACTAGGGAGAAGCGGGTTCAGAAGGACAAGCCAAAGCATAGCTTTTAACATGGGGAATAATAAATGAAAAGAAAGACCCACAGTGCCGCAATAAAACATCCCTTAAATCCTTTGTTTTCGTTTTGGATGATAAAGGAAAATCATTAGGGCTCAATTAGTCATGAGAGACAGGGGTCCTTCTGCATTGCACCGGCTTGAGAAAGCGCCTCCTGTTCAAGAGCACACCCTCCCCATGGAGCGAGGGATCACTAAATATCAAACACTTTATTTGTGCCATTTGCATTGCTTATTGTGCCCTTGTGCGGGATGGGAACTCGGCGGCAATAATTGATGTGCGTGGATTTAAAGGCGCCTGGATCTCTTAAAACAAGCAGGGAAATGAGGGAGAAGCTCAAAGCGGCGGCTGCTGGTTCTGCTTCAGCAGCACAGTGGGAATAGGAAATAAAAAGGGGAAGGAGTGACAGGTGAGTTTAGGTGACCCTGACACGAGGACATAAGGGTTTTGGATACATTACCTTTCACTTGGGGGTGGAGAGAAGGGGACCGGGAGGTGTGTCCCACTGCTGGACATGATGAGCTTGTCACTGGGGTAAACTGGTGCTTCCTCCCTGCTGTGCTGGGGGGAAACTTTGCTGCAGCAGGCCCTTTAAATATTTATAATGCAACAGATGATGTCGAGATGCTGGGCAAGAGACAGAGAAGGTTCCCAAAGCCCTCTGCACACTGGCCCTGCTGCAAACTCTTGTTTAATGGCTGCCGGAACTCTTGGCAATGTCAGCATGGGGCTATGGCTTGCACTGAGCAGAGAGAGGACACCCCAAGAGGAAATAAAGTAAATAGTTCATTAAAAAATCCTCCACATCAGAACAAGCTCCCCAAACCCCTGTCTTTTCCCAGAAGTGACTGTGCTGCTCAGAGACTGTGATTTGTTGTTGTCACCATGGGAAATGTAAAGCACAGCAGCAGAGCATCACTTACTGCTTTATTACACTCCCTGCTCCCTTCATTTCTTTGCCGAGACTGCAAATAAAAGAGCAGACAAGTGGTGGCTGTGCCACTGTCCCTGTGCTGAAAAGCAGGGTGGGCAGAGATGGCCAGACAGGCAGAGCCCCAGGATGTCCCTGCAGAGAGGAGCTGCTGCCAGCACAGGGCACAGAGTGGGGACAAGCACACAGGGCTGTGCCTTGTTCTGGCACAAAAGAACCTGTGATGGGGCAGAGGGAGCAGCTCCAAGCAGTCACCTCAGGGACAGTCACACACTGGGGACAGGCTCTGGCACAGGGTTACAGCAGGAGCAGGTCAGGCATGGGGTAGGGTCAGGTACTAGGAAGGAAGATGTTTGTGCTGCCACAGACACATGGACGGCTCTGGAAGGAAAAGCCTGACTGAACCTGCCCAGCCCAAAGCCGAAGGGACCTGCTTTGGCTCTGGGACTCAGGGATTTAATTTTCTCCTCTCTGTGCAATTTTTTTCTTCCCTGCAAGCACAGACTGCAGCAGGCTAAACAAATAAGGGCCTGTAATGTAATCTTAGACATATGCTCTTGAATTCACATTTAGAGTGCAAACCATAATATTTTGGTTTATTATTTAATTACAGAGCTTGTAAATGTAAATGGATTTAGACCCTTAATTTTAGGAAGCTTAAATTACCTTCCATTCGTTGTTTAATATTCAGGTGGAGAATTTCCATGTCTGGCTGCAGCATGTTTGGGGTGTGCAGCAGAGCTGGGTGAGCCAGGCATTTTCACCACTCTCTCTTCTCATTTGTAGGAGTTGGGCCAAATTATGTTTTGCTGTAAAGTGTCTAAAATTAATTAAGTGACAGAGCATAAGGAGTTGGTTTCAGTCCTTCTTCCCCCAGCAGCACTTTGCAAACTGTGATAACCTCCCTGGTGAAAACCAGGAGGAAATTGAGCCCCCACTTACTGGTTTTTCTTATGCACCTGAAATGAAAAATCCTATATTTTTGGAAATGTTCCTCTATTAAAAATTGTTTGCCTAATATTAATTGTGTCAGACAAACCTCTGATGACACAAGACCTCCCCAGCTTGAAATGTGAGCTCTGTTCCTTCCCAGTACTGGGAATACAGGTCTCATTTTGAAATTTGTCAAAAGGCTTGAGCATGTGTGTGGGACTGGGGCTGGAGTATGCCAAAGAACTGCTCCTATTTAGGGTCGTTGAGGCTTTAAAGCACCAGAATCTGAGTGGAAACTGCTTTTGAGACCTCGAGTCTGAGCCCCCTGCTCTTGGGACAGCTCCTGCAGGGGCTGGTGGGGTCACCCCCAGAGCAGGAGGGCAGCACCCACATGGCCATGTGTCCCCCAGCCATGCTCCTGGACATGCCATCAACCAACAGGAATGGTCATTAGGGGAATTGATTCCTTGCCTAAGCAAGGTGCCAGCAGCAGCACTGCCACCAGGGAATGAAGTGGTTATTTAGAAAACTCCATGGCTGGGTGTTTGCATCCCTCTCCTGCTGAGCTGTTCAAGTCAGGTATCATGAAGCCCCTCTGTGCAGGCTCTTGCCCCAGGAGGCACAGCGTTGCTGTGAGGGTTTGGGATGTGGTCCTGGAGGACCCTCCCTGGTGACCCGCTGGCATCTCCACAATGGAACCGAGGCAGGTTTAAGGATGCTTTGCTTGTACCCCACGAGAAGAAGCCTGAAAGCAAGGTGCATCCTTTCCTGCTACAACCAGAGGGAAAAAGAAATTAATTTTTTCTATTTGGAACTGTATTTAACTGAGGCTGCTCATCCTGTGCAATTCCCATCTCCTCAGGCTGCCTCCCAGCAGCAGTGATGTCGGCAGGCAGCTGGTCAGAGCTGAGTGACTCCATAAAGACACTGCACATGGACACATCTAAACCTCTTATTTACTGTGCAGGCAGACCCCAGCCAAAATCGAGGAGGGGAGCTGCAATCACATCCATAGCTTATCAGGCATCTGCTCACTCCCACCTGGCTTTTGAGCAGCAAATGTAACCTCCAGGTCAGCTCTTGTACACAAAACTCCTGCTTGTTCCATGCTGAGTAAATAATTTCTCCATGAGAAGAGTCTGTGGAGGGCCATGCCAAGATTGGTAACATATTCTCTGGATGTTCACTCAGAAATAAGTGTGCAATTTTTCTCCCTCATGGACATCATTATTTTAGCAAAGCCTGATGGTGTTTGTTTTTTTGTTTTCTTTGTAATGTCATATAATTTTAAACCACTGCATTCAAGGAGATGTACATTAGGCATCTGGATAGACAATACAACATAAAGTAACGACCATCTAATTCCTATCCATCTGGATTCACTATATAAATAATCAGAGCAAAGCACCTGGAGAAGGGAGGTGGAGGGGCTGAGCCCATCAGCAGCAATGTGCAGTAAACAGCATAAGAGGATGTCAGACCCACACCATGGGTCAGTCTTGAGCCCTCACTGCAATTCAGTAACATAAAAATACTCCCTGTTTGAGTCTGGGCTGTTTACACAGCTGGAGCATAAATATTTAGATTTGCAAGAGAAATGCTTGCTCAGCTGAAATCGCTGCAAGATCTCTGGAGTCAGCAGTGGGAGGTGTGGAGAGGCCCAGCATTTCCTTGGAAAAAAGAAAATCAATAACAATTAAAGCACGGAGCTCTGTTTGCACAGATAACCTGGCACTTATGCAAACCCAACTGGGCTCGTGTTGTTTGGGGGTTGTGGAAAACTCCCCACGAGGGTGGGTGAAGGCTGTGACAAAGCTGAGGACCTCATGGACACAGGGGCTTGGTGATGGGGAGGGTGCTGATGTCACTCTGAGGACTGGAGGTCCCAGGGGAGCCACAGGCACCTCCAAGTCCAGCATGTGGGAGAGCAAGGAGTCTGTCCAGTGCATTTTTTGTCTGTCAGGTGCTCTGTGAGTGATGTGCCTGCCATTGCCCTGGCCAGGAACCATTGTATTGCCATGAATTGCTCTTTTCCCCTTGCATTTTGCTATCATAAAGTTGGCTGTGGACCTGAGTTCATCTTTTGCCACCTCTTGCCAGGGGAAAGGAAGGCTTTCACTGCTCCTCAGTATTACACAGACAGGTAAAGCATCCCTCACCCCAGGGAGGGGATGGAGAACCAAGTTGGCTCCTTCCCACGGAATGATGACAGCCTCCTTTCTAGAAAAAAATGTTTAAGTGGATTTTTCATCAGGTAAACCCTCACTTTAGGAAAACTGTAAGGTATAGCAGTTATTAAAAAGATGATTTCTACTAATGCATCTGCTGTGTCTTCATTATGTCAGGGCATCTCCATGAAGAGATTTGCAGAGGAATCCAGCCATTCATTTCCACACATAATTCCTCAATAGCCCATTTGCTTCAAAGACTTTTATAGACTTTTACTACTACATGAATCCTCAGATACTTATTTTTTTAGGCTCCAGGGGATCCACTGAAAAGAAATTAGTTTTCTGAAGTTTTACGACAAAGGTTTTGCTCTGGATAAAAGCTTCCTATTATTTCCAACTTCTGTTCTCTACAAAGATGACTTTGGCAGGTCTGTTCCTATGGCTGCCACAGGGTGTGAGACATGGATAGAATTTTAGGTCCCAGAAATAAATAATATATTTCTATTGGAAAAGGCTCCTTCCTTACCCTCACCACTTTCAGTAGTGCAGACATTTTTTTGTACAGATTTACAAATGAACATGAACACCTGGGAGTGGGAACCCTGCTTATTTCCATGTTGTTCCCATCACCACCATCCACCTCATCTCCTGACCCATCTGGACACAGGCCAGCCCCACCAGGGATGGCCAAAAATGCTCTTATAGATCCCCTTGTGCCCCCAGTCTTGCCTGAGCAGTGGTGCTGGGGAAACAGCAGTGAGCAGTGGCTGGTGGAAAAACCCAGGGGTAGGTGGGATGTTGGCACCTAACCATCAGGATCCCACCTGGACAGAGGGGCAAGATGGTGATGGTGAAACTTAATAAGAAACAGGCAACACTAGTAATAATAAAAACCTCTCTCCCCATTTCCATGATCCTAGTGCAACATTTAAGCCACACAAGGGCAAGGCAAACTCACAACACTCAAGGAACATTTCATACATCAAGTTCTTTCTTTGGGAAGGAGCCAAGTCTCTTCTCATTTTGCTTTCCTAAGGATCGGGAATTTCCAAAAGCAAATCATATGCCTTGAAAAATAAGCTAATGTGAGTGTGGGGATGTCACACACATCCACTATCAAAACAGGCAGTCAAGGGAGCCCAGCAATCCAGGTGTTCCTGGCTTGTATAGCTCCAGGATAATGGCGATCTGTGTAAGCTGGAGCAGTAAATGTGCCTTGTTTAATAAAAATATAAACTGTTTGGTGCAATCCTGCTCCTGCTGAAGTCTATCAAGATGGCATTTCTCTGCCCCAGTCTTTAATGAGACACTGAGTGAAGTGGGGTGATGGAGATGAGGCCAACGGAGGGTGAGAAGGGAGGATTAGAGGAAAGCAAACATGGCCACACCAGCCAGGCTCCAGAGGAAAGCCAGATGGTTACACAGCAGCAGCATTGACACAGCTAAAGGAAATATTTAGCTAGGCTCATGAGTGTCACTGGAATTAAGAACCAACATGTCCATCAAAGGAAGGGGTGCAGCCAGCACTGGGGTTTATCAGGGGTACGAACCACCACACTCCAGGGAGCGAGCCAGCCACCTTGGAGGGAGAGGAGGATGCTATGAGCAGTTTCTGGCTTTCTCCATGGAAAAATGTGCTGGCAGAAACCATGGCTGGGTTTGGTATTAGTCTGCCCATGTGTGGCAACACACCAAGGATCCCCGCTGGCAACTGTCTCATTATGGAGCTTCTACATCAAACCAAGCTTCTTCCTCCATCTTGCTGGCTTGGTCTGCCAGAGCCATGTCCCTTTGCTTCCCAAGCATCCTGGCACACTCCATAAGCAGCAGGGGGACCACAGTGAGTCCCATGGAAAATTGGGCAGCCACTTCACCCTTCCTGTGCCCATCCAAAGGACATCTCCAGACCTTCACAGCCTGATAGTTCTGCCTCAGAAACTGCAACTGGCAGCAAAACAGGGCAATTAGCCCTAATCACCCTGAATTATCACAAGTCCTCCTCCACCCTGACTTTTCTGCCTCTCCTCCCCCCAGAACTTTGCTCTCTCATTAATTGACAGAACCTTTCTGTCACCACTGATTGCATCGTCCAACATCAGCTGCCTGGAAGGATAAAAATAAAAGATGGAAAGTGTGTGCTTTTGGTACAAATAAATAGGTGCCAGAAAAGGTAATTTAATTATGCAGAGATTGAATTAGGTGGAAGAAGCTGCATTATGCCCACAAAATATCTGCCCTGATGATCAGTTTGAGGCATGGTCCCTGTTTGGCCAAGTGATGGGGTTTGGCTGGGAGGGCTTGGAGAAGCATGCTATTGGGACCATTGTGGATGCCTCGTCCCCCTTTTTGGCAAATTTGGCTGCTGGCAGAGTGAGGCTGGCATTAAAATGCTCTTGTTGTTCACTACAGATTTTCCGTGCAAAGAAAAATTACTTTAGAGTGGATGAACCTGATGGCTGGGCTGTGTCACTCCATTACTGCACCTTCCGTGGAATTAAATGGAACAAAATGGAGCAATTAATGGAAAAAAAGGAAATGCTCACCATGGATGTGTATTACTGAAAAGTAAAAGCTATGAGGAGTTTATATGGGAGGGAAAAACTATGGATTTATAGCCAATTAATGGTTTCAGGGAGGTCCCAGAGCCAAGTGTCCTCAGGATGTGCCACAGCCCCAGCACACCTCTAATTAGGATGAATTTCCCTTCTGCTGGAGTTAATGTGTTATGTATTGAAATAATTTGTGTTCATTTGTAGCAAATAATTACTTTAACATGTTATCATTCATTTGGATTATTTGATTTCTCTATTAATTCTATAAATAATTGTTTAAAAGGTTGTGTTAAGGTTGGTAGAAAGCATTGCTATTGTGTAGTTGATGTGATGGAGCAGCTCCCTGTGGTAGGACCAGCTGATGGATGCTGTGTTGGCACCAGCAGGGATCCAGCCTGAGCCCTCCATCCCCAACAGCTTCCCACTGCACCTTGGTGACAAGGAGCAAACACCAGATCAATACTGGAAATCATCATGTGCCTCAAACTTAATTGTTAGGAAATGCTCTGATTTCCATGTAAAGCTGCGCCTGTCCTTGCTTCCCCTTGCTGTAAATTTTCTGTCCCATGACACCTAAAAGCAAAAGCAATCTTCTTAATCACAGCAGTTCTGAGCACAAACAGAGGTACAAGGTAAGAGGAGCAGGGCAATGAGCTCCTCTGTTGTGTGCCCTTCAATCTGGCTTGATAAATGGAGATCTTGCCAGGAGATTTTTCATACATGAGCATTAAAAGGGGAGCAAGGCTATTTTCTTTCCCTGCAAGGCGAGACAAAAGAGCTGTGCTTTCCAACTCAGTAACATTAGTCTTTATTTCAATGGGGGAAATTAAATAAACTAATCTGAAAGCAGGAAAGAGGGAAAAGCCTTTAGAACAGGATTTAAAAGAATTATTTCTGGGGTTCTTCATGTCCTCCTGCTGTTTCAGCCAAGTCCATAAAGAATTAGGGAAACACATGGACCCTGTAGGCATCCCACCAGCAGCCCCTGGCTGGGCACCCAATGTTCCAACCCAGCAAGCTGCCAAAATTTTTAAAAAGTAACCTGTCAATTAGCAGATTCTCTCTGAAGAATTTAGTCGGCTAAAATGTAAGTGAACTTAAAAGCTCACTATGTTTAATATCATCAAGGCTTTAATAATATCTGGCTGGATTAGTATGTGCTGTGCTCCCAGCAGTGGGGCTGGAACTGGCCTCCCAGCACTCCTGTTTGCTGTGCTCCAGTCATTTCCCCACCAAGCTCATGTGTTTGTGAGTTTAGGGGATGTTGTGTAGGTTCATGGCTCCTCTGGGAGCTGGGAGTCCTGCCAGCAGCGATCCCCCAGTGGTGCTGAGAGGTGCAGGGAAGGTGGAGAAGCCAATTCTGACAGAGGCACTGTCCTGGGCTGGGGCAGGAGGGGCTCTGTGGGGTGGCTGAGGGGCCCAGTGGGGTCAGGGCAGGGGATGGGGACTCAGCCCCTCTTGCATCTTGTGCCATCACGTTGTCTTTCTGTAGTGGAGCTTCTCCTGGGAAGGCATCACACACCTTGCAGCAGAGAGGGATTTTGCCTGCCCTTAAATCACGGGAAGATGATTTAAGGAACTGAAAGCTTCAAGCCAGGGCTTCTAACTGAAAAGACACATTGATTTTCTGTAGCTGATGTAATAAAAGAATTACTGTGGCACAAAAAAAAAAAAAAAAAAAAAAAAGGAAGCCAACTTTTTTAAAAAAAAAAAAAAGGAAGCCAACTTTGTTCAAAAAGCAACCTTGGCACGTGCTGCGCATCAGTGGGGCCGGTGTTCCTGGGACAGTATCCTTCTGCAGCCCCAACCTGCACAGACGGGCTGGCATGGATTTGGGTGCCCTGTGGTGGAAGCAGAGGAAAGCAGGGCAATGATGGGGAGCCAGGTTCCTTTTTTGAGGAGCGCAGAGTCTCTACCCCATTCTGGCGTTTGGGGCATCCCTTAAGAAAGGGGCACAAACGCCAGCGGACTGAGGATGGGGCAGCAGGGAGCAGGGGTCTCTCTTGCACCCGGGTCTCTCTTGTTCCCTGCTATGGAAGCCGCTCCCTGGGAGTGAATAATGGTTCTCCCCCTCGCCATTGCCCCAGTCGACCCTCTCGGAGTCGGTCGCTCCCTTCCCCGCTCGCTTTTCCCGATGAATATTCCATCCTTCCCCCGGCGCGGCTGAGGCTTCCCGGGATTTGGGGAAGCTCCAGTCCGCCTGCCCG